>APFE031317883.1:29735-84609 GCA_000404065.3 Pinus taeda | reverse complement strand
CCAAGATGTTTGGGTCCCAGAAGTCTATGGGGAGCCCAAATAAGCGGACCCAGACAGGCGCAGCCAGAAAAGTTTCTTTGTCAGGGTTGTAGCATTCTTCCCAGAAACGCATGAATAGACCAGCATTATAATAGAAATACGGGCCATTTTCAAATACCTTATCTCTATCTTGCAGGTTAAAGAAGATTACTGTAAAGAAGCCTTTCGCTCCCAGATTGAGCTCGATGTGGTCTTGGGGCTGCCATTTTTGCTGAATCCACTTGGTGAGGTCTCTTTCCGACGGCCGGACTCCTACGAACTTGCAGATAAGGGCGTGATCCCTCATATAGCTTCTGTACTTTTCCAGTTTATTCACTGGGATCACATATCTGGGTTTCTCCGCTGTACATGGCAGGCACTTTCCTCTGCGGCCTATTTCTCAGGTAGTTCCTAGCACCGAGCCCGTGTTCTTCCGTTCCTCTGTCTCCTGGCTACTCTGTCCATCTCCTGCCACCGTATCCCAGTAGGAGGGGATCTCTCCCCTCCTGCCATCTTCTGTCATACCTTTGTTGCTTTGGCCACTGTCAGTTCCTACTAGACTGGGTTGTTGACGGTCTTCCTCCCTTCCTTTGCGTTGCCCCTAGGTTTTCACCTCCTTGCCGCCATTAGGGTTTGAGTTTATAACATTTTGGATATTACAAGAACTGAAGAAAAGATATTGTTATAAATATATAAATTAAAATGAATAAAAACATAATTACAAAAATAATAATATATAATTTTTTGAATTTAAATTTTATTCTATTTTATTTTTTGTTTGCTAGGTTATGTGAATTTTGAGATGACCAACATATCTAACCTATGGTTTGAGTAATCGTGATCTAAGCCATCAAAATCATGGGTGAATCGCACTAGTCTTGGCCACACTAGCCCTTAGCATGACTGAACTTTTATCCACAAAATTTCTGAGAAATTACATTTACACCACAAAGTGTCTTGACAAAACACTCTATCACCCTCTATTCTAGCCCTAATAAACAATTTTTTTCTTTTTAAATTTTTATAACTATAAATAATATAGTTTTCTTTTAAATAACAATATTTAAGATATATTACATTTTAATATATGTTTCTAAAATGTACATTAAAATTGAAAAAAAATCAAAATTTAGTTTTTATATAAATAAAATGTCTAGCATTTTATATTTTAATTTTCTCTAATTTATAATGATTAAAATTTAGGTTAATAAGTGTGTATTATGCAGTTGTGGGGTAGTTTATAAAAACATATTAGAATAATAATATGTATTAAGTCCTATAGGTTTTGGTATTTTTAATTTAAAATAAAAGAATAAATATTATAATATACGCTTTTATTATAATAAAAATTTTATAATAAGATATAAGACAAAGGAATCGCAATCCAAAAAACACAGTGCATAATTAAAATGACTAACATAAATGACTAATTTGTATTATTGTAGTACTTTTTAAGTAGTTTTGTTTTTGTTCTTAAACTTTTTTAGACACTTGAAACATAACTTGTATTTCATTTTTTTACAATATTTGAGGTTAAGCTAGAATTATTTATTTTATTTTTTACATTATTTTTTCCAAAATTGGAGAGACTTTCATTTTAATTTTAGAGAGAATTTTTTATGGTATGAAAATTTGAGTCTTAAAAAAACATATAATTTTTCTATTATCAATCTAAAATAGAGAATAGGAATCAAAAATGGTTATTTTTTTATTATTAATTTAAAATAGAAAATCGGAATAAAAATGGTTACTTTTTTATTATTAATTTGAAATAGGGAATAGGAATAAAAAATGGTTTGATAGAATTTTTTTGGTGGTTAGTGGAATAGTTATCCTTTCTGTCTAGATTTAAATTTTGTAAAGTAACATGTTAAGTTTTTGAAAAGAGTAATTTATTTGGTGTTTTTAAATGAGTATATAATGTAGCATTGACATTGTACCAACAACCTCACTCTTGTAGCTAATTTAGTAGTTTTAGTTTGATTTTATGTGTTTATTATTAATCAACATAAATTAATTAGTATGATTTTGCAACTAAATTAAAAATATATATGCCATACAATGTAGATGTTCATCTAATATGAAAACACAAAGTTACATATGTTAAATACAACACTAAGTAATATCAAGTGCAACTATAAATAATTTCAACCATATAAATCATATTATATAAAATATCAAGTATTATATTAATATGAGTTTCCAGCTTATTATTGGTTGAAGTAAAATTTACAAATGAATAAGTTTTCATCACTTCAAAACATTATCATTATGTTTCCAAGGCATTGCAGGTGAATTCACTAGCTCTGAAGACTTGACCATCAGTCTCTATGTGTGTGTCTTACGCGATATATTGTCTATACATGTACCACTAAACCATTTCTCTTCTCTCTCTCTTTAATTTTCTTTTTCTTGCTCTAGTGTTATGGTTCTCCTATTTCTTCAATCCCTACTTCTTATCATCAATATTGAGTTCCTTTTCTAAAAGAAAAAAAGAAGATGCATTGCAGAGTATAAGACATGAAAGTCAGTGAACACTAGAATATAAACTAAAGTAGACTATAAAGGATTTATACAATATATACCTCAACATCGACAATATTTTTAATGCCATTTTTCCCCATAAAAGCAAGAAACTTGAACAAGTTTTCTTCATTTGAGCAATAGTGATCGTTATGTGGCTAGATGGCCTGTATAAACAAAGAAAATAAAATGTCACCCATGGACAATTTTAGGGGTGAATGTTTTCCCTTAGGCGAAATTAAGGGGTTTTAAATTTTTAGTGGGTGAATATTTTGTATCATAGTACATTTTTACAAATCACCTCAAATAGCCCACCTTATTTTAAGGGAGGGAATAAAAAAGGTAAAAATTTAAGCCCTTGAAATTAGGAGTACCAAACCTTCCATTCACCCTAATTTTCAAGAATAGGTTTTATTTAAGTGAATACTATGGGCCAAATACCATATTTATAAAAACGGTATGGTAAATTAATAAAAATATAAATAAATGAGAGGTATGGTAAATAAATAAAACATTTTTTATATTTACTCCATAAGTCACCTTATATAAATGCAAGGGTGTAAACAAACAAAAATATAAATAAACTAGATGTATGGTAAATAAATCAAACCTCTTTTAATACTTACTCAAAAAGGATGGTAAATAAATAAAAATATAAATAAACTAGACGTATGGTAAATAACTAAAACCTCTTTTTATATTTAGTCCATAACCCTCTTTCTATTTATGAAGGCTCAAAAAAGATGTTTTATTTAAGTGAATCCTATGGGCCAAATACCATATTTGTAAAAAGAGGTATGGTAAATTAATAAAAATACAAATAAACGAGAGGTATGGTAAATAAATAAAACATTTTTTTATATTTACTCCATAAGTCACCTTATATTTACGAACACTCAAAAAATGCGCCATATTCAGGTGAAACCTATGGGCAAAATACTATGGGGCCAAATACCATGGGCTAGATTATTATTAATACCATGCAAACAAACATTATTAACCCTAATATTAGTATTAATAAAAATAAAAATGGCACATGGTATGACCCATGGTATTTCACGGAAGAGCCATTTAATGGGGGAATAAACCAGCATAGAATCCATTTTTACTCCTGGATCTACTAAGCCCGAGAGGATCAAAATATTGTTGATAATGCCAACTAGCATAGAGTGAAGAAAATATGTTGATCCCTCTTGGGGCTTGGTGGATCAAGAGTAAAAATGGATGTTGTAATTTAATGTATGTTAAACATTTTAACTTAGTTAAAATAAAAATCAATTATAAATTTTATTAATTTTTATAAATTACTATTAGTAATTTTTAAGCTCCAAGTTTATGATAACCCATGGTAATACCATGGTATTCATGTGAGCATGGACTATTTAAAGGGGAAATTCTATCGTCTTAGATCCATCTTAATTCTGGGTCTACCAAGTGCTCAAAGGGATAAATAGATTTCATCCCCCTAAGAGTGGTAGATGTGGAGTTAAGATGGATATAGGTTTCTTTTTAGGATAATGAAGATATTAAATAGACTTAGGAAATTATATTGTGAAAACATCTTAAGGTAAATGGTTAAAGCCACATTTAGTCACTTCACAAAATTTAATAAAAAATACCAATATCTCCATTAATATTGGTTTTTAACTTTTTCTAATTTAACAAAAAAAAATTCAAAACAATGAAACCTTATCACTCTTTTTGCATAACCCTCACAGAAGATTTCTCACCATTTTTCAAACATTCTCAATATGATATCTTCATGAAAAAGTTTAAGTACTGATGTTGGATTAGTTTTTTGAAAAATAAGCTAGTTTGTACAACCTTTCATCTTCTGTGCTATTCTTAGTTTTCCCTAATGATCTATAGGGGTTGGAGCCACTACACCATATTTTCCTAAAAGGTGGAGATTGCTTACCAAAAAGGAAATTAATATACATGTTACAATGTTGTTAAAAAATGCAAGACGTGTGAGGGTAGTGAATTATGCTAATAAGCAATTTAGATTGGGAGAGATGTAATTAAATTTTATTATTTAATTGAAGGTTTCCAATTAAAATAATAATAAATCTACATTTATATATTCATATATTGATTGGAAGGATTCTCACAATAGTCACTTCTTTCAATTATATCCCCTTCAAGCCTTTGGGATACCTAAGACTTTCTTATATAATATAGTTGGGGCTTGCTACTTGTTGGCGTGTTGGGGTAAACAAACTTGATGTGTTTTTTTTATCTCGTAGTTGGAGTCTGTGGAGAAAGAAATTTGATACCTTGAAAAAAGTGGTAGCTTGACAAAAGTTGTAGAGAAAAGATTAATCTCTCCTACCTTGACAGAACTCATTTTCAATATCAACACCTACAAGAACTTTGTTGTGGAATATTATCAAAACTAATAGAAGGAAATGAAAGAGTGTATTGTAAGAACCTTGACAAACATGGCCATTGAAACTTGGAACATTGTTTGTAGGAAGAGAAAATTATGTTTCTTTTTTCCAAACATGTATGTTAATATATTACAGTTTAATGAATATGTTTTCTTATTGTGATACATGGTTTCATACTTTAACAAAACAATCACCAAGACTTCACAATGTTTTATGATTCAGTAAAAAAATTTCCAAGAGCTTACAAGATTTTATAATTTAGTGAAAGATTCTCCATCACTGTACAAAATAATATAATCTAGTGAGAGATTCAACAAAAAAATTATATATACATATTATATTATTGATAAAATCGCCTCCCATTTTTCCTATGTATCATGAGGATTAGCCCATTTATTATATATATAAATTTAGTGTGGTTCTTAAAATTTTCCTTGCCCATGGATGACTCACACCATTGCACACATCTATAAATGGCTCACTCATCTATGAGATCTGGAGGCTGGAATGTTGTGAATTGCAAGGAAGCGGTTATAGTTTGTAATTGAGGAAAGAGTATTGTATTGTTGGAGTGATCTTGCTATTTCATGAGGTGAAGAGGGATTGAAGCTAGGAGGATGATGCTAGATTAGATAACTAGGTTGTAATTCTCCCTTCTATTAATAAAGTTCTTCAAGTTTTCTTCCATATGATTGTGCGATTGTAAATGTTATCATTTGTTCATTATATATATGATTTTGTAATGTTTATGTGGTAATAGATCACGATGCTTTGAAGGTTATTTGTTGCTGTACTTGTGCAGGTACTCTCCAAGCGTGTTAAGTATGGGGAGGAGTTGTAGGATCTGTCAAAGGGGATAGAGATCAAGCAAGGGATTAAGTGGAAGTTCTAGGTTGGTTCCATTATCTTTCTCTTATATGTTAGACATAGAAGAAATCATTGAATTGCTTTAAACTGTTGTTTCTAGCGTAGCTGCCAAACCTAGAGGGCTAGCATTCTTTAGGAATACTAGTTTTCCCAGAAACACTGGAGTCGTTCCCAGGACTAATTCAATTATGAAATCAATGTCCCACTTAGGAGGTAATCCCGGTACTTCTTCTAGAAAACATCAACAAAATTTTAAGCAACCGGTACATTTTATAGATTTTTTGTCTTATCATTTGAGTTAGTATACCCCATTTGAACAGCATAAATATGATGACCTTTCCTTATAGACTTTCTTAATAGATTTGTTGTAATTTGTCTTAATTTCAAAGGTCTCACTATCCCTTAGATTTATTTCCTAGAGCCTCCTTCATCAAGGAAACTAATGATTTTATCTTTGAATTTTACTAAGGACCAATGTCTCTCCAACCAATCCATACCAATTAGGATTTCATAAGATCTTAAAGGTAACACATTCATATTTAATTTAATTGGTTGGCCATATATTTCAATTATACAATTTTCTACCTTAGTTATCACCCTCCTTTTTCCCCCTATGGCTAACTGTACTAACCATGGTTTTTTCAACTTGATATTTTGTAGATGACATGACTCTAATACTTTGGGACTTATATATCTTATAATTACACCAAGGTATGTTAAAATGGAAATAGCATGGCTGAAAACATTATCTTCAAACTCAATCATTGTGCGTTGGTATTCATCGTAATGGTCTTTCTATGTGGCATTGATTTTGGGTAAACTCCTCACAACATGTTCTGCTCTTTTGTGATGAGGACAAATTTTGTAATAGTGTGGCTCTCCACAACACCAACACTATAACAAGGGTTTTTGAACTTGGCTAGACTCAAGTCTACTTGAGAGTTATGTTGGTTTGGATTCATTTTGCAATCGAGGCTTTTGCTTGCTTTTCCTAGAAAACTTCTTTTGTTGATTTTTGTGCCAATTCTTGATATTGGAATCTTTTATAATTTTAGGATTTTGATGATACTTTTGCCCTTTAATTCCTATCCAACCTTTATTACCATCTCCTTTCTATCTCACTTTCTGGTAGCATATTTCAGCCTTCCATACAATTTCATCAATATTTTTATGGTTACCAAATTCAATTCGGAAATGTAGGAAAACTACTTATGAAACATCATATCTTAGCTTTCTCTTCATGTATGTAAGGGAAATATCTTAGTAAGTACACTTTTTCAAAAACTCATCCATGGTTAATTGGCCCGGTCTGAGATCACGAAATTTGTTAGCTTTGTCATCATAGAAACTCCCATTTACGTACTTATATTTAACATGCTTTTGAAAATTTTTGAATACTATCTCTTGCTCACTGATTACATGCACATCCTTTACTTCCTCCCACTAGAAAGTGGTTTTTCCTTGAAGATGGTAGATAGCCAACCAAGATTTTAAATTATCATCGTAATCATAAATCTGAAAATATTTACTCATATTTATCAGTGAGGCTTCAACAGCCTCCTCTGACTCACCGTCAAAATAATGGGGGCTTAATTTTCCTAAACCCTCCTTGTAATTTTGTCGTTTCTCATTTTGTTCCTTTCTGCCCATAAGAATTTTCATATTCCTCCTCATTTGTGTCCTTATTCCCTTCTGATTTTTGGGTGTGGCTTTTATTGGGTAAATTATCCTCCCTTCGTCAGTTTGCCTTTCCTCTATGCCCATTGTCACAAGAGTGAAAAAAAATTCCTATGATTCTATCTGTCAGTTAAACGCTTCATGATTCGTTCTTATTCCTGCATAAATCATTCATTATTTTCCCTCAATTTTTCCATTTATGTTCTCAACAATTATGCACTTTCCAGTAGCATGGCAGTTGTGGTATGAGGTTCTTCCCCCAACTAGACCCACATTTATGGATTAGGTCTAGAAATGGTTTCAAACCTGTCCCTACAGTTGGCCTTATTGGTGGTGTGGTCATCATACTATTATCTCTCCTCATTTCTCTTCCTATGTGGAGTAGAAAATACAACTTTGTTATTTCCTTTACCTACCCAAAATAGGCCATAGTGTGGTAATTGTGGCTCTGATACCACTTGTAACATCACTAACTAAAAAAAAAATAGCTAGCACCATAGTCACATAAAAAATTTGTTAGACTAGTTGTGTACATACTAATGGTTATTTCATTCCCCAAGTTATTCAAAAACTTCTGCTAGCCCTCCTTCGTCCTACTCGTTTGGTAGTTCAATTGTTATCACATGTCAGACACCTTATTAAAGTGTAAGGTCAAAGAGTACTTATTCTATGTGGCCATGTTCTAAATTTTGTACGTTTTATATGATATTGGTGACATTTTCAGCAATTTGACATTATTGGATAGTTATCACATATTATGTTAAAATTTCATGCATATATATGTTGTTGTTATTCCACACCCTTCTTATCGAACTTTCTAGACCATGAGTTATCATACATTGCACTATCTCCAACACTGAGACGTGGCCTATCAGTGGAAGGTTAGCGTGTCAATAGATCAACCAATCGCCCAATGTAGGGTTACGATCGATGGTGGAGAAATGTTGTAGGTTAGTTGAGATAACTAACCCTCCTTTATCGTGCTTGTCCCATGCTCGTTCTCCTGGTCTCTAGTCTTGAGTATGGATCCACAAATATGTTACACAAGGATGGGTCATCATTAATTTTGATTCTCTATAGTAAGTTTTATAGCAAGAAATACTTCACTATTCCGTTATGACACCTCCATTTAATGTAAAGGTTCTATATTTGTGAAATCATTGAAATTTATTTCCTTCAATGCTTGCTCAAAATTTACAGGTTAATTATTGTTGTAGTTATGTTTGACTCGTGTTTATTTGTCTCATTTCATTGGAGGCCATGTTCATGTATCTCTAATCTTTTGAAGTAATTCCCTCACTCCTACCTTCGTAGTTTCAAAATTGCCTCTGCAACGTCACCCTCTTTCTCAAGGGTTTTGATAGTTTTGTCTCTAAAAAAGGTAACATTTTTTTCTTTTTTCTATCATAGCATGGTTAAATTAAGAACAAAATTCATGTTTTTTCTTTAGATTCGTAGCTCACCCCTCAACACCCATGCTTTCTAGTTGGCTCCCAATTCACCACATTGGAATTTTCATCAGAGCACTACTCCAGTTGGGAACATTCATGTTGATTCATCGCTAGCCTTTCAACGTGGGGAAGATAAAAATTTATTTGTAATTTTGTATTGTTGTCTAGCTTCTTAGGGTTTTTTGCCTGCTCCTAATTTACTACATGTATCCTCTTCTTTGGACAAGAGCTCTTATAGGGTATTTTCGGGGACCAAACCTAGGTTATACTTTGGCTCCAAGCTATGTTAGCCTTTTTTTTGTTATTGTATTTTATAATTTTTCTACAAATTTTCTAATTCTTCTTTTTTGTCAACATGTGTAGGTATTTACTTATACAGGAATGGTTAAATAAAGTTATGCAACTCATGACATTCTCCAGGTTTTGCTAAATTTCCTCTGTTTGTTACATGTCATCTTGTATCAAAGATTAAAATGAGGGTTTTTTAAGAAACCGATTAGAATTTATTGAATAGAATATATATGTGTGTGTTGGGGGGGTTGCTATGTTATGATTGTTTGCCTTCATATGGTTATGTTTTTGTTCTTATTATTAGGTTATGGTCGCTCTTCCTTACCCTGATTAGGGTTGTCATACTTTTCTGAGCTATGAAAAATTATCTTGTAATCTATATTTATAATGATGAATATGACTACGAGCCATGAATTCTTTGTTATGCACTTCTTTTATGGATAATTATTAGAATTTCTCCACGACATCTCTATGTACTAGAAAATTTAAATCATGTAATCTTACATGGGTGTGACCCTTATCTATTTCAAGTTTAAATTTCTATGTTAATTCGGTTCTCTATAATTTCTCTTTGTTATTTCGATATTGCAGTCAAAAGTTATTTTCTTGTGTGTTATTGAATTTTAAAATTCATGATTTCTATGTGCATAAAGATGATAGGGTTTAAAGCCCCTTTCAATTTTTTGTCTATAACATTAAATATGACATGGTTTATTGTTCTTTTACTATCTTATAATAAGCCTTATGGCCTAAAACACAACAACGACTTTTTATACTTATTTATTGTTATTATTATTGTAGAAATTCCATAATATCTTTATTGTCATTGTCGTGAGAGGTTCCATGCTAAGGAGATGAATATTGGGTATGAGTCCATTTGCATAGAATTAATTCTCATAATGAAAGCCTTGTTCATATATATATATAATAATATATATATATATATATAATAGTATATATATATTATATTATATTATTATATTTTTACCTTACCCAAACTATAATATTCTTAGTGGGACCTATTCCTAAGATCTTCTCTTCTATCTTGGTTTTGTTTTCCTAAACTAAGGATTTCTTCTAGGTTGTTGACACCCATCTTGGCCTAGAAACTAACATGGTTCACTAATTTTAAATTCAAATTTACTAAAGAGGGTTCTGACTGATATCCTTTCTACATAATTCATTTCTCCTCAATAAAAAATGTACTAGATTTTCAACAAGAATTTTCACAAATTATAGGAAAACAATGCATTATAGTTAATTGATATAAATACTTACCTTTTATTAACTATTGGACCCAACCATAAAATCACCAGGAAAGAGAGTGCTCCACCCAACCAATGAGTATGGTATCCACTATGAGACTCCCCCGAGCTTGTTTGCATTTCCAGAACAATTATTTGAGCAATTACCATAACAAATCTATTCCAAGGCTCTTATTGACCCATACCAGGTCCTAGTCTAGGACTTCAACTGAGAACCAAGCTATAGTATAGGATTCCACTAGCCAACCAGCTCAAGAATCCTTTACTTGGCAACATCCTGCCTCACTCAATAATGTCTTGTTTGAGGTTCAGAATCTTACAACTTAACTATCCTCTCTTGGACCTCCTCCAATCAAGTACAAAGTTTACAAGGTTTCCTCAAGTTTTTTTCCCTATCACCCTCTTGGTTCCATTTTCCCGACTGAGAGTATATAACTCTAGGGTGTGGAATAACTATCTTCTAACTGTCTCGTAAGTGAAACTCTTCTTTTTAACTTTTCCAATAATTTTATGGCTAACCATAGTTAATATTATTTATAAAAATAAAATAACCACTTTATGTTTATTAACCATTCATACAAGACTTTTGTTTGCCCACACTCTACGAAGTCAATTCAGTAAAAGTAATTAAATTTTATTTAAACTTACAATCTATATATATATATATATTATATATATGAATATAATATTAGAGATATATTTTATAATTTCAATTTCATAAATTATAAATCAAAATGTATATTTTGAATTGATCTAAAATATCACATCATTTACATGCCCATTTACTTCAATTTTAATGTTTTAATATTTTCATAAATTTTATTAACTAGAGTTATTAAGCATAACATATGGTATCCTCTTTGTATGCTCTCTCATCATCATACAAGAACTTAGACCCATCCATGTATATTATGTATCATGGATGGACTCTCATTTTGAGCAAAAAGAACATTAATTTATGTGTTTTTATTTAGTGTGCTTATCTCATTTTACCATTGGACTTTGGGGTTCTTATCTCATTTTCTACTTATGTTTTTATTGCATTATGTTTCACACCAAAAAGCCACCATCACCATATAGCCTTCCACTCAATCAAAATAATTACATATCTTGTTGATGGCCAACCATGTGGGAATATTACCTCCAGTTGGAAGAGTTCACATACATTAGTAGTTACCATGCTTCATTAAAAATTATCCCATTTGAAGAACTGTATGGGAAAGGGTGTAGGACCCCCATTAACTAGAATAGTCCAGAGGAAAAATTAATACCAGGATCGGATATGTTAAAATAAATTGAAGACACAATGAGGAAGGTACCAATAAATCTGAAGGGTGGTCAAGATCGAAAAATACTTATGTAGAAAAAAGAAGGACCTATAGGGAATTTTAGATAGGAGATCATGTGTATGTGAAGTTCAAACCTAAGAAAAATACCTTGAGATGAGGAAGTTGTGCAAAATGGGCTCCCCAATTTTGTGTCCCTTTCCAAATTTTAGCTCGAAATGGCCTTGTCACCTATCAATTGCCTCTTCCTATTCACATAGATTTGTATAACATATTCCATGTCTATCTATTAAAGAAGTGCATATATGATCCTAGACACATTATTAATTTGAAAGAAATACAATTAAAATAGTGAAGCTGAAATGATTTTTATATTGTTTCTAATTAATGGTTGATGTAAACTAATTATAGCTTTGATGATGGGGAACATAGGTTGAATTGGGCAGAAAGTTCCTGGTCAAGACTCTACATATTTTGGATCGAAGAAAAATCATGTTATTGAAGTGAGCTATCACCCAGGTTAAACTACAGTGGAGACACTATAGCCTAGAAGAGGCCACTTGGGAAGATGAAAATTTTGTACATGCAGCATATCCCAGTCTATTCTAAAGGGGAAAGAATAAACATCGAGGATGGTTTTTTGCTCGAGAGGGGGGGAGGTGTAATACCCCTCGGTAGTTTGTAAATAATTCTAAGTTAATTTTTATTGCAATGACATGCCAGACTGTGGGCCATATAGAAGGACTGGAGATAAATCTAAATGTTTAAGTTTATTTTAATTCTCATTAATGAATTGGTTATGGAAATCCATAGAAATTACAGAAGGTAAAGACAAAATGAGAGTTTCACTTTCCAGATAGTTATAAGACAAGTATTCCTCTCCATAGAGATAAATAATCTCAATTAGGGAAAAGGGAGCTAAAAGGGTATGAGGAAAACTTGAGGCAACCAAGAGAGGATATTGAAAGAGTTAGTACCTCAAGAAATACGTTGTTGACTAAAAACAATGTAAACTTTGAAACAAGAACTATAAATTCAAAACAGGAACTCTAGCCAAAATACCCCCAAAAAACATCAAAAACAATGCTAAAAACGAAAAGTGTTGATACTGGAATGATGGTCTTTTTTTTTAGGGTTATTTTTCAACTTTTTTAAAAAATACTAGTAAAACCGAATTTTTATGTGCAAAAAAGAACTGTTTTTGAGGGAAAAAAATACACTAATTTTTTTGGTAGAATAACATTTTTATTTCCTAAGTATAATTTCAACATGTTTTAGTAATAAAGATAAATATAAAATAATGGGATCTGAAACACATTAAAATTCTATTAGTTTTCATTCATGATGTTAAACATATAATAACATCACACTAAAGATCGCTAAAATTCTAACTGTTTTCAACCATATCATTAAATATACAAAAAAAATTGGAAATATTTCAATCATAAAATTAAAAAACCCTGACATTATGAACAAATTACATGACTAAATTAAAAAAAATGTCATTATTTGTAGATTG
This sequence comes from Pinus taeda, assembly GCA_000404065.3. NCBI lineage: Eukaryota > Viridiplantae > Streptophyta > Pinopsida > Pinales > Pinaceae > Pinus > Pinus taeda. The sequence continues at coordinate 71,322 of APFE031317883.1, read as the reverse complement.
AATGAAACATACAGTATATCTATAATTTATTGTTGCATTGTCGATATTCTAAACAATAAAAATCATCATAATTGAAACATATAATCCAACAACATAAAAATGACTGATAACTTCTGACTTAACACCATATGGAAATCAAAATTTTATTTCAAGATACGATGCAAACATCAGTTATATAAATTGTCTTAGACAATTATACAAAATCACTCATATTTTCTTGCACACCATCAGAATTCACATCTTCATATGAATGACTAGATGTAGACGAAGATGTTCAATTTTCTTCTCTTTCATCAACTAGTGCCCCATCTAAGTCCACATGCATGCCCACCATTTCAGGTTTCAAAATTCTTCTCGATCTACGACTAGTTTCAGCAAGATCCCATCTCAACACTATTCCTTTTGGTAACAAACTTTTCAGAATCTCAATCATCTTGAAGCAAAGAGTTCCTATGTTTGTTAAATTGAATTCATAAACAAATATATCAACATCCACCAATTTTAAGAGTTTTGTGCGGTGACAATTTATATTTGTACCCTTTCTTTTTCTCTTTCCGCCAATTTTTTTATTAGCTACCATCTCTGGCTTAAACACACCATTGGATGGGTGTGTATTTGTGGCATACCAATGTACTTCAACACTTGTAACATCTTCATTTTTTGTAAAGACATATATAACCTTAGAAGCCCAGAATGGATAGCCATTGAGATCTCCATCTGCTAGCACTGCGACCATGTAACCCTCCTTAATATCATGTACCGAACCCATATAAAGGTATTCCATGGCTTCATGTTGTGCATGAGATCTTCTGGAACCAATATCCATCTCTCTTTCCTCTGCATGTAAAGAATTAATAATACCTTTAGATTGTTGTTTTTCAAAAATGTTTCTTTCCTTGTGTTCATTTGACACATTTTGTGGCCAAATAAATGGATTTTTCAAAGGTATATCTTCTTTTGTTTTTCTTGAAATCATATCACTTTGATTATTGAAAAATGACTCCCACCAAATTGAATCATCAATGTCAAAGTACTCATATGTATATCTAATACATTTTTTTTAATTTCTTCTAGGCAATCAGAATAATTTATATCTTTATTATGTCTGTGTGCATTATGAACTTCACCAACTGATTGTAATAAAAACATATTTGATGCAACTATTGGACAATTTGGAATGAACTTCAAAAATTCCAAACCTGATGACAGTGCCCATTCTACAGTAGTTGAATACTTCTTGCCCCATATTAGTGTTTTCCCATCAATTTTTTTATACGAAATTGATGTTGGAAGCTAATGTCATTAAGTTGTTCAATGCATTTATCCTCACCATACGATCCCAGAATAAACCTTCGCATGTCAATAGTTTCTTCCAACACATCAAAAGTAGGCTCTGGCATGTATTATTTCTTAATACATTCAATTAATGATGGAAAGCTCCCAACTTCCTTCCTCCTCAATGTGACTGAAAAATAATTGAACACCTGATCAATATGGTCATGAGTGTTCCCAACAAGAAGGAAACTAACCTTTACCTTCTGAAAAATTCTCAATTCAACAAGCATGTTTAGATATCCAAAAACAACCTGATTTTTGTTTTCACGGCAAGTGTTGTCCAATTGTAGACACAAAACTTCTGGAAGATTACCAAACCAATGAGAGAGCACATACTGAATTATGGTTATTTTCATGTTTGCATCATTATGAATATTTGGAGCTATGAAGTACACCCTTGGCAACATTTTCTCATTGAAGACAATATAACCGATCAGGTGATACTAAATAAAATTTTCCTCCTATAGATTTTTGGGTGTGCGAGAAAAATGTGATAAAAGTGTTTTATTCTGGTCCATACCATCAATTATCAAACCCAAATATTTATTCTGATTATCGTAACACTTCTTTCAATGCTTGTACAAATTTTTCCTTCCACTTTTTTCTTGTTCGCCATGCTCCTGAAGTTCTTTGACAATGGAATCTACACAACATAAAAGAAAGTCATTAAGAGATATGTTTTCATAGTTGATGACTATACAATTTTAAAAGTTAAAGTTCTAAATGCTTACCTCTTTCTGACCCTTCACATTTATCCCTTTTTTATTTAAGAGAAGCACATGTGCTACAATTCCCCATCCTTGTCTTCTTACGAATATGGACATTGTTGAATTCTTTCATCCATACCTTCACAAAATATTGATATGTAATAAATTGACCATGTCCCTCAGAACCTTCTGCATATTCTTTGTATAAGTTATAGATTTGGCATCTTGAAAAATTATCTGGAATATGTATTGTCTCTCTATTTGACATACACTCTCCATACTTTGAAATGAAATCTTTCATCCATGACATTGTAGTATTTGATAATGGCCCAAACTGTCATTTATGACGTAATTCTGAATAAAATGTGGGATCCTTTTCCAAATTTTCTTGGATTCTTGAGAGACGAAAATTACCCATTGAATGAAACATTTTGAAAGCCTTTATACAGATAAATAAATATCCAATATGATAATCATAACCTGATAATGTCGATTGCATGCACCCAACTAAATATGAATTTTGCATGCTTTTATTCACTGACAAATATCTCTTCCTTTTCTCTAGTGCAAACTTGAAATCCATCTGTTTCAAGCACTCTTTTTGACAACATTCACTTGAAGTGAGAGCGTTGATACAACTTCTTCTCGTTGGATATTGTTATCTACCCCTTCTAGAACTAGAACATCTTGGATTGATATGAAAAGTCTTCTCCTACAACTCGATACAATATTTCCTGGAAACATCTCCATCATTGGATCATCATTTGTATAAGTGTTTTCATCATCATTCTAAGGAATGTTATCCTCACTATGATGACTTGTGCTTTTGAAATACTGACTTCGAGGATATTCTTCATCTTCCCCTTCTTCAGTGTTACTGTCATAGTCCTTAGAATTAGGACTAAATGGAAAGTTTGACTTGATGTCTATTGGATATTCTTCCTCATGTGCATTGTCAGTGTCGCTCTCATAGTCCATAGGCTTAGGACTATGTCGAAAATGTGACATTTTACTTACTGCAAATTCTAAATCATGTCCTTTGTCACTGCTACTCTCATAGTCCTTAGGATTAGGACTAAGTGCTTCATCCTGTCCTTCGTCACTACTATTCTCATAGTCCATAGGATTAGGACTAAGTGGACACCATGACACTCTATTCATTTGAAATTCTTCATCATGTTCTTCATCACTACTGTTTTCATAGTCCATAGGATTAGGACTAAGTGGACATTGTGACACTTCATTCTTTTGAAATTCTTCATCATGTTCTTCATCACTGGTGCTTTCATAGTCCATAGGATTAGGACTAAGTGGAAATTGTGGCACTCTATTCAATTAAAATTCTTCATCATGCTCTTCATCATTACTGCTCTCATAGTCCATAGGATTAGGACTAAGTGGACACCATGGCACTCCATTCTTTTGAAATTCTTCATCACTATTGCTCTCATATTCCATAGGATTATGACAAATTGGACACTGTGACACTCCATTCTTCTGAAATTAATGATCATGCTCTCCATCATTGTTTCTCTCATAGTCCATAGGATTAGGACTAAGTGGACATTGTGACACTCCATTCTTTTCAAATTCGCCATCATGCTCTTCATCACTGCTCCTCTCATAGTCCATAGGATTAGGACTAAGTGGACACTGTGACACTCTACTATTTTGAAATTCTTCATCATGCTATTCATCATTGTTGCTCTCATAATCCATAAGATTAGGGCTAAGTGGAAACCGTAACTCTTTATGTATTTGAAATCCTTCATCACATCTTTTATCAGTGCTGCTCTCATAGTCTTTAGGATTAGGACTAAGTGGAATAATTGACTCTCTATTCATAGTGGAAGAATTTCGGTTATATTCATCAATATGAATAGAGTTGTTATGTGACAAAGATGTTGATGCTTCACAAAGCGAAACTTCACTATCAGAAGAATCCATGCCTTTCAAATAGAAGAGGTTGAATGATACAAATGCAGACTCTCCTAATGATAATATATAGCTTAAATAATGAAAATTTCCCTCCAAAATTTTTCGCTAAAATTTTTCCCTCCAAAAAAATTGTTTCATGTATTTCTCTCCATTATTTTCTTCTACAATTTATTGAAAAAATTTAACTAAAATTTTCTTATGAAATAAATATTTTAAATTAAAATTGTAAACTATATCTTTTACCTAAATTAATTTATTACTTAAACTATATAATATTTACTAGACAATTGAATGTTTTTTTTTTTAATTTTTATTATACCTTCTAAAACAAATTAATCCCACATTCAATGTGTTGTAAAACAATTATGTAATGTTCATTTTATCATAGTTTAATGTTCGCTTTATCACAGTTTCCCATATCGCCATAACAAAATTTACATGTTAAAATCTATAAAAACAAATTAATCCCACATTAGCCATATGGTAAAACAATTCCTTAATTTCCCCTATATAATAAATTTCATTATAACTATTCCTCACATCACATCAAGGCTTTCTTAGATTTGTTAAAGGACTTGGAGTGAAGTTGTGGAGAAGCTACATTGCTATCAACAACATATTCAATGGAGGATTCTTGCATTTGAAAGGTTAGTTAATTTTTTTGTTGTGCAAATTTTAAAATTAAATAAGTTTAATGAAATTTAATTTTTTTCTTTTAATTTTTTTTGGGACAGATTTACTCACTACAACCGCAGTGGGCATGGTGGGTCCTATCATGCTCCTAGCGACCCAACAGGCCCATGGATGAGGGACGAGGTGGTTGGCTGCCCAGCACCCTACCCCACTCCAATAGCCCAACAGGCTGCCACCCAGGCGAGCCGTTGGGCCACCGAAATGGGGCAGGAGGGCTTGTACCCAGCCCCCTGCCCCACCCCGATGGCCCAACGGTCCACTGTGGTGGCGAGCCGATTCTCGGCCAACCCCGTGCCCCACCTCGGTGGGGCTAGGGTGGGGTTGGGAACTGGGTGGCGTTGGGATGGGTAGAGGAGGTAGTTATTGGGCCAGCAGGGTGGGGTAGGTTGGTTGGGCCCAATTGCCATCCTGGGTTGCCAGTCGATTTCCGGGGTGGGGTGGCAAGGTGCTATATATTCTAAATTTCTTATTTATTTTTAATTTTTTTTAAATCGTTATGTTTTACAAAACTAATTATCATTTATCATTTTGTTTGTTAATTTAAGCTATAATTTTTTTGTAATTTACTTATTTATATGTGTGTCATTTTTTCAGGAAAATGGCATCAAAGAAGATTCCTGTAAATCTTTCTGGACCAAAGACTGTTAAAGGTGGATCTTCAAAAAACACCATTGAACGAACCAAACCTGAGCTGATAGCTACAAATATTTCAAGTGCCTCAAACGATAATAAGATGATTTCATACAGGAAGAAATCAAAAGAAGTGAAACTTCCAGCAAATGTATTGTATGTGAAAGAAAGAGAAAGCCAAGATGTACATATCTATATGTTGATATACCTAATGATAATGGAATTTATGAGGTGCTCGCAAAGGTCATAGACACATGTTCGATACCGGACAGTGAAGTTGTTTACATACTTACTAAACCCCCCAAGTCACATGAAAGGATTAAATATCAGTTATTATATTCATTGTATGACACAAGAGAGGTATCTACAAAGTTGTGTAAACAAATTATAAATGAGATGACACAAAATATCGTAAGTATTGTTATTTATATTTATGTTTTGCATTCCTCTAACTGTCTCAATATATTTTTATAAGTTTGTTGTTATTGACATATGATATTTTGTTTGGAAGAATTTTGTTGAAAGTGTTTCAAGTATGTTGGGACGCATTCATTCCATAGAGCATGATATTATGAAAGTTGTTAGCAGTTTCTACTCAGTGTCATAAGAAGATATGGCAAACAAGAAAAAGGTAGTAATTCATGATGCTACAAAACTAGATCCAAAGGATAAAAAAAAATGCCTCTAGTGGATAAATCTAGCAAAGGTAGACAGGTTACTTTTGAAGATGAGGAAGTTGAAACTGACACTGAAGAATATGTTTCAGTTACTGAGGATGACATTGGAACTAATGTTAGAAAGGAGAAGAGTCGTAAAAGACAAAAATTAACAACACCCACGAATAAATATGTTCTAGTTAATGATGATAATGTTATGAGGAAGAAAAGTAAAGTTGAACATTTTGAAGTAGTCATTACCAACAATGAAGATCATAGTGAAACTTCAAAAGAAAGCAAAGAAATCATTACACCAAACACTGATTTAAAGGATGGAATTATTAAAACAAAACAAAATGCCATTCGATAGAACTTGACAAAGAAAAACTTAAATGAGGGTGATCGTACATTTTAGCTTAATGTGAGACAAATATATAAGCAAAGTGAAGGACAATGTAAATTTCAAATCAAAAAGCCACACCAACTACATGTTCATAACTTGAAGATATTGATAGGTACAATGCATATGCTCATGTGGTTAATTATGTGCTTCTTGTTGATCTAGTTCATGTTCCCAACAAAGAAGCATATGATAAGTCAAAATGTTTTGAATACAATTATTATGTGCTTGGGCGGAACCATTATGTAGAAGCTCAAAGACAATTAATGGGGAAATATCACAATAACCCACATTTTGAAACAATGAAATGTATCATTTATGATGGTTATTCAAATGCAGAAGAAAAGTTAGTGTTATGGGATCATAAGTCAGATAATGAATATAGGATGTCTATGAATTTCATCCAAAGGGTTAGATTTATTCATAAAGAATTTGATGAAAAATGTGGTGGGGATAAGATAAATGTTACTGTAGATTTTTGAAAGGAATTTTGTATGGAAATAGGCTATCAAATTGAGGAGAAAATCAATTCAAAATGAGTAAATATTGATTTATTCAGAGGTATTGATAAAATTTTCCAGTTGGCATTTAGAACTGGAGAGATATGGGAATTGATTAATGAGATTTTTAGCATGTGGGAGAACATTGGCATTAAAAACCAAAAGGTCAAAAGGTCTAAACCATTGATATGTAGAAATAGTAAATCAAGTCCTGAAATCAAGCAGCTTTCAGAAGATATGGATATCAAACCCTAGAGAGCATTGCAAGGAGTGAAGGATGAAAAACTTGTCAAAGAAATATTATCTCGTGTGAGGTCAGGGGAATTATCATTGTAGGAAATGTCTGAGGAATCGCAAAAGTTTTTTGAATTATTTTTACTTATTTCTAGATTATAATTTTCTTTTAAATATGATCTGGATTTAAACAGGAACGCAACAAATTACAGAGATAACCATAAACATAGAGATGCGATGGAAATAATACTTCATTTCATTAATGTAAAATACTGAAATATGCTTACAAACAGAATTAGAAATAAACCAGCTAGGGTGATGGTAACTTATCTCTGAGAAGAGATGTGGCGGCTACATGCCTCTGAACCATGTTACAATGAGGCTCGAAGGCCTATTTATTAATGAGAAACAATGGAAAACCCTTAACATTCCAAAACCTAACCCTAGAAGATGAAACACCAAATTGTGGGCCCCGTTTGGATAAATTGGTACATCAACTTCCCGAGGTCGTAACTTTGGCATATGATCTCCATTTGACGTGCACAGTATCTCGTTAGAAATATCTATTCGAGAACTACAACTTTTGGAATAGCAACATCGATCCATGACCCATGTTGCTCCCAGTTTTCCCAAAAAATGTCATTTAGGGCCTCAAAACAACTCTGTAAGTTCAAGACCCAAAAAAATGCTAAAAATAGTAAACTAGGCCACAATTAAGGAAACTAAAAAGCTGAAAGAAACAATGGTGAGGGGGTCCAAGTGGATTTGGTAGGTGGCCACCAATATCCACCTGGATCATTCCTCCCCCCTTAGGAAGTAATGGTCCCCATTGCATTGAGTTCCTCCATGAGATGAGGAAACTTCTGTTGAACTTGGTCCCTGGTGAGCCACTTGCCCTAGTGAAGGAGTTGGCCTGCTTTGACAACTCGATACAATTGGATGTTCTGTTGGCAAGTGTGCTTGATTTGTGTGTCCATGATCCGATCAGCTGCAGCTTTTTCCATGCAATCTGGGTTTAACTCTGTGGGTGTGAACTATTCTGCAATGTCGGATGTGTCTAGTAATGGTGGAAAGTATGGCCGAAGGCGGTCCACATTGAACACTGGGTGCAGGCCAAGGAATGGGAGAATACTGAGCTCAAATGCATTGTCTCCCACAGCCTTGGTAATGGTGTAAGGACTGTATCAGAGTTGTCTGAGTTTTCGATAGGCTCCGGTGAGGGTTTCCTTTTGCAAATGCAACTAGACTTTCTAGCCCACCTGAAACTTGTGTGGCACCTGATGTTGATCATGTCGCTACTTATACTTGGCATTTGATTTCTCCATAATTTCATGGAACTGCTGGCGAATATGTTGGATGTGCTCAATGAAATTGTTTGCCTTACTTGTTTCGGACTATACATGATCCAAATCTACATGAGTAGCTGCAAATGGCATGGCCACATCAATGGGACATAGTGGCTGGAGTCCCAAGCCCACCTGAAAAGGGCTGTGGCCAGTCGAACTATGGAGAGCCCGGTTGTAGCTGTGCTGAACATAGGGGAGGCTCTCATCCCATGTGCGTGGATGCTTTGAGTTGTACATGTGCAGAATGTGTACGATCATCCTATTCACAACCTCTCTCTGGCCATCAGTTTGAGGATGGAAGGCTATGGACTTAGTGAGTTGGTGTTGAGCATCGACCAGAGACTAGACCAAAATGTACTGAGGAACCTGTTATCCTGATCTGAGATGATAGACTGTGGGATCCCAAAGTGTACCCACGATCATTCAAAGAAGAGTTTAGCAGTGGCTTCTGCTGTGATGTTCTTCTTGCAAGCAGCCATAATGGCCATCTTCGAGAACCTGTCGACGACCACAAAAACACAGTCATTTCCATGCTTAGTGGAAGGAAGGCCTGACATGTAATCCATGGAGATGGATTCCCAAGGTCAACTAGGGGTAGGAAGCGGGGTATAGAGGCCTTGCTTCTTGATGGTCAGTTTGGCAATCGCACAGGCATTGCATGATCTGATGCACTTCCTGACATCCTGTCAAAGATTCAGCCAATAGAAATACTTTTGCAGTACTGCCACCATTTTCTCAACCCCGAAATGTCCAGCAACCCAACTATAATGTGCTTCCCAAATCATCTTGTTAAGCTCACTTGAAGGAACACAAAGGTGACCCAGGTGGAGGTGAAAATCTTGAACATGCTGACCATCCAAGGGTGTCTGGTAGGTGTGGCCGAATTCTAGGTTGCTTTTGTAGAGAATTGGCCAATTAGAAGTCTCCTACCCACAAGAGTTGAGCACAATGGTTAACGCCATGATTGGTGGTTGATTGAGGCAATCTGCAACATTATTGGTACTACCCTTCTTATACTTGATATTCAAATGGAACTATTGCAGGTATGTGGACCACTTCTAATGACAATCATTCTGCAATTTCCGTTGGGTTTGTATGAACTACAAGGGTCAGTGGTCTGTGTGGATGACCGTTTCCTTCCCCAAAATGTAATGGTTCGATTGTCGGAAGGCCTGGACAATGGAATACATCTCTTTGTCATAAGTTTCCAGACTGTGTCTGAAAGTGTCTCACTATGATATGCCACTGGATGCCCGTGTTGAGTGATGACTGCCCCAATATCATAGTTAAAGGCATTTGTCTCAATCTCAAATGGTTGTTGCAAGTTTGGTAATGCAAGCACTGGAGCCATGTAGAGGCAATCTTTCAACTCTATGAATGACTTCTTTTGAGATTCGAACCAAAAGAATTTTGCTTTCACTCCTCCCTTGGTGACTTGAATCAAGGGCCAAGTAATATGAGAAAATCCCAACACGAACCTGCGGTAGAAGTTGGCAAGACCTAGAAAGCTACGAAGCTCTGTCAGAGTGGTTGGAGATGGCCAATCTCAAATGACTTGGATCTTGGATGGATCCACATGTACCCCTTTTTCATCAATAATGTATCCCAAATACTACACTTGGGTCATTCCAAAAGTGCATTTCTCCAAATTGGCACATAACTTGTGTTGCCACAATGTTTGGAGAACCTGCCAGATGTGGTGGAGGTGTTCTTCCCAACTCTAGTTGAAGATTAGGATGTCATCCTAGTATACCACTACAAATGAGTTGGTGAATGGCCACAAGATGTCATCCATTAGCCTCGTGAAGGTTGCAGGACCAAAGGCATAACCAACCATTCAAAAAGGCCCTCTCTGGCTTTGAAGGTAGTCTTCCACACATCGGAGGGTTCTATTGGTACCTGGTGATATCCTAACTTCAAATTGATCTTGCTGAAATATTTTACCCCCTTCAGTTGGTCCAAGAGGTCATCAATCTGTGGGATCAGGTACCTATTACGAACAGTGATCTTGTTCAATGCCTGATAGTCCATACAGAGTCTCTAAGTCCCATCCTTCTTCTGTACCAACACGATCAAACTCCCACAGGGCGATGAACTTGGATGGATGTGACCTTTCTGTAGTAGCTCCTGAATCTAACTCTTGATTTCATCATTCTCCAAAACAGAGCACTGATACATTGGTCTATTGGGAAGTGGCGTACCTGGGTTCAGATCGATGGAGTGCTTGACCTGATAGTGTAGAGGAACCCCTGCAGGGGAGGTGAATATCCTCGTACTCCTTCACGACCTTGTCCATTTGTAGTTGTCGTGCAGAGGGGACCTGTCTGGAGGTCATGGCCACCATCTTCTTCATTCCTTGAGGGTGTATCATCAGGAAAACAAATTTCCCGATTTTGGAAATGAGCTTACTACATTGTTTTGCAGTAATCAAAGAGATGGTGGTAGGCAGTGCTACCTCTGATATCTTGTACAACTTATTTCCCAAAGTAACAATAAAAACATGGGGCCTTGATTCATACATAGCATGTTGCATCCACAAGTAAGGTTTTCCTAATAATACATCACAAACTTCAAGGGGAGCAATCTCACACAATACCTCATCCGTGAAGGGCTTGATGTTGTATGGAAGCCGACACTGCTGGCTCACGCGAAGATCCCATCCTTGGTGAAGCCATCCGATGGTGTATGATTGTGGATGTGTTGTGGTTGGTAAGCCTAACCGCTTCATGACCTTTGCAGAAATGAGGTTCTTTTGGCTCCTATTGTCGACAATGAACTGTAGCGGGGAGCCCTTTGCCCACATCTGGGAGTGGAAGAGATGCTCCTCCCCCTCTGGATCTTTGGGTTCCTCCTTCTGGATCTTCATGGTGGCAACGGTGGTGTTGGCCTTCGCATCGATAATCTAATTCCCTTTTTCATTCCACTTGTTGGGTTCTGACTTAGAGTCAGAACATGCATCTAATTCTGAAACCTTTAGCTCGACCACTAGTGACTGTTTGGCCTGAAACTCACTTGTGTTGTGAGTGGAGCTCTTATGGAACTCACACCACTTTCCTGTGTCCTTTTTTGGCTTCACGGCAATGTTCTTTGCTTACAGCTTTGGCAGGTTTTCTTGGTTTGCCTCGCCTTGGCTTTATCCTTTGTTCTACGATTTGGGGGCACCTTTCCTTTGCTTTAGATTCGCAAATCCAAAGTTTCGCTTCTTCCGTTTAAACTTTTGCTCGACCTTGATGGCATATCGGTAGGCCATGTCGAGTGAGGGGATGTTCAGGAATTCTATTTCTTCCTGGATGTACTTGTGCAAGTAGCTGCAATATTTGAGTATCAAATGCTGCTCTAAATCCTTGACACCCAACTTTGTGCGAAGGGTATGGAAAATATTGGAAAACTTCGACACGTCTTGGTCCCTTCCCTGCTACAGCGTGGTCCAATTTATGTATTGATCCTCATAGCTTCTGACAGGATAGTACTACCCCTTGATGGCTTCTAGGAATGAATCCCAAGTGGGTGCAGCTGAAAACAGTGAGCCTGTACTTTCATCCTTTTGCTTGTAGTAGGTTTCCCACCAGTCCTTGACATGGGGTAGTGCTTTGAGAAGAGCGAAAATAATCTTTTCTCGACTGGAAAAATCATGAACAGAAAAATAACCCTCTAGTAGACTTAACCATTTATCGACGACATCTATGTCTATCTAACCCTCGAATATGGGGATTTCAAAATTAACTTGTACCTTAAACAGTGTGGCATTTCCAGAGTAGCTATGGGAAGCCGATGTGTCGCCCCTGGGTACCGCTAAAGGATCTGGGCGAAGTTGTCCATCATCGCCTTCCTTTGTCACTCGACGGCTTCTTCAAGCAATATTTTGATAGGATCTCCTGCCCCATCATCTTTCTTTTCATCCACCATGGGAGGCCATCGGGATTTGCAAGGCTGGTCTTGCAAAGGTTTGACCAGTTCAAGCCCTAATTCCTTATATCTCGACCTCGTTGGGACATGCAAAGAAAAACAGAGAAAAAGTAGATCACTATGATACCACTGATCTGGATTTAAATAGGAACGCAAAAAATTACAGAGATAACCATAAACATAGAAATGCAGCAAAAATAATACTTTATTTCATTAATATAAAATATTGAAATATGCTTACAAACAAAATTGGAACTAAACCAACTAAGGCGATGTTAGCTTATCTCTGAGAAGATATGTGGTGGCTACATGCCTTTGAACCATGTTACAATGAGGCTTGAAGGCCTATTTATAGTTGAGAAATAATGGAAAACCCTTAACATTCCAAAACCTAACCCTAGAAGATGAAACCCCAAACTGTGGGCCCCATTCAGATAAATTGGTACATCAACCTCCCGAGGTCGCAACTTTGGCATATGATCTTCGTTTAATGTGCGCAGTATCTCGTTAGAAAGATCTATCTGAGAACTACAACTTTGGGAAGAGTAACATTAGGCCACGGACCCATGTTGCTCCCAGTTTTCCCAAAAAAACTTTGTTTAGGACCTCAAAACGACTCTGGAAGTTCAAGACCCGAAAACTACTAAAAATAGTAAACTAGGCTACAATTAAGGAAACTAAAAAGCTAAATGAAACAATGGTGGGGGTCCAAGCGGATTTGGTAGGTGGCCACCAATATCCACCTGGATCAAAATATAACATATTGTTCTTGGTAGTATTTGTTATACATATCATTATATTAACTTTTTTTACTTTATCTATGCAATCACAAAGTTTACATGAGAATACAAGAACAAATGGTTAAATTGTTCAATGAAGATAGTTGGGATGATGTTGTATGCAACTATCCAGATTCAAGTTCTACATCAACATTAAAAAAAATTAACTTGCATTTAAAAAGGTATGTTGATTTATACATTCATTTTTATTCATATGTATACTACTTTTATTTTATAACTTACACATATATTTCTTTATTTTATTAAAGATGAGGAAGGATGCAAATGGAGAACCAGAAAGTTTCAGAACCTTTATTGAAAAAATTAAGATCGAAAGACTGAAGAAGCAATGTCTTAAGAATATTGAACTTGATCCAACTCTTACTCATTTCATTTGGAATGGGCTTGATATTATTCAATATCAAGTAATACAAGGCGACTGTGAAGACATTGCTAAACTCATACCTAAAAGGGATTATGCCCTATTTATTGCAGATATTCCCCATGGTTTCAATATTCCAAACATTGACTATTATAGTGACCCTCATAATTATCAAGCTCTTAGTAAAGTTCTTACGAGTTTTCTAGAAGTCACATCATCACCATTATGGAGATTTGTGACATTTCATTCAAACACACAATTGGCAATGTTATTGTTAAGCTTCAAGGGGAAAACAAACTCAAGGATGCAACTTACATGGTAAGACATTGAAAATGTATATTTGATTAATGTTAATAAAAATCATTTATGTACAAGTTAATTGACTTTTACAATTTCATGTTACAGTCAGAAGTAAAATCTTCTTAACCGTGAAGAGCAACGATTTATAAATGATTGTGACTTCATCCATATTAATAGTTGGGCAAAATATGATAGCTATATGTCTATGATTTTTAATTGGGTAGATGGAAAGAGTCATAGCCAAGTACTAGCTTATGATGCTTTTGTGATAATACTAACATATGAAGACAAAGAAGCAAAAGGAGAGATAGTTAACATTTATAAAAAACCACTGTTATTGATTAGCTATCTTATAGACATATGTTCAAATGATGGAGATTGGGTTCTCGATTTATTTTATTCCTCATGTAAGTTTTATTATATGGAATTGAATTTCAATATCTTATTTCTTAATTTATATGTCATTGTACTAATTTACTTCATTATTTCTTTTGTGCTTGATAATTAGGTACAACACTAGCATGTTGCCTTCAAAAAGGAAGAAACTACATTGCCATTGAAAAAGATCCAATACAGTGCAATTTTATTCAAAAAATAATTAATGTTCTTCAATTTATTCTAGATGAAATGCAAGAAATTGGGTTAAATAAAGCGGACTTTAGTGAATCACGTGTGGCAAAAAATACAAAGGAACCTCAACCACTATTACATGGAATGATTGGAAAGGCATACATTGGGAGATTTGCAGACATAAAGGATCCATTAGAAGAGGAAAATGAGGAAAATGAAGCAAAAAATATTGTGGAAGAAGACAATGATGAAACTCTAGAGGATGAAGGACTATGTGATATTGTTGATTAAATTTATGTTATGCTTGGAAATCAAGCTCATTTTTTGTAACTATTAATTAGTTATACTTGTAAAGTTTTGACTTTGATATTTTATGAAAAGAATAAGCATCCAATTAATGTTGTTACGTGTTCAATATTTGTATTATGTGATTTTCACATTAATTTTTATGTTAATCATTATTTTTTGAACGAGTTATATTATTATTATTTGACATGAATTCATAAATATATATATAATTATATAGTATATAATATATATAATATATATAGTATATAATATATATATATATATATATTATTAACCATTTAGTAAAATTTTCCTATAAAAATTGTGTTTTTGACATGTCATTTCTAGCAAAAAATTACAAAAAGATATCAAAATGTGTAATTTTTTAGTTATATTTGTTGAAAATGGTGATTTTTATGTCAATTGTTAAAAATTATTGTTTTTTAGAGACAATTATTTCATGTGCATTGAAAAATAATTAACGATGTATAAATATGTAGAATATCGGAACTTCAAGATATTGACCTTCTTCTTTAAATATGCAAACAATAAAACCTCACTACCAAAAAAAAAAAATAAAAAAAAAAACAAGAAATATTAGAAGAAGAAGACCACTTCAAAAATTGTTAAATTTAGAAAATAATTATTTACATTTCATACATTAGAAAATTTAAAGTCAAAAAATATGTCTTTTAAAAAAAGGGCTTGATGTAGAACTACCACTTTTTTAAATCAGCATGCAAATCACTAACTCTCTAAAACGTAATGTACATAAAAAATTTAAAGTGCCAAAAACTATGCTCTAAAAAAAATGTATGTGTTATGCATTGTCCCTTTTCAAAATCGGGTCACTTTTTTGCTATGTCTACGAAATGGGTAACAGTATCAGTTCTCGTTTCAAAGTTTACATTGTTTATAGCAAGGGCATTTCCAGTAAGGTTATTCTTGAGTGAGTTTGTCAGCAAAATCCCTAATTAGACTTGTGGAGTCTATGAAAATCCTAGATAGAACCTGGTGTGGTTAGACAAGCTCTAGGTGGACCTGGTAAGGTCCTTGTCAAAAGACTTCTCTGGAAGTGGAAATTGGCTTAGTGGAAGATCTCGCAGTGGATACCATTTTCATTGGTTGGGAGGAGTGATCTTATTCCTCTATGAATTTCCTTGCAACCTAAACCTAAATAAAAGGTAAGTGTTATGTGAATGTTTTGTTTGGTTCTTTTCTAGATCCATGAAATATTTTCTGTGATTACAATGGTATAGTTTTCTTTTAATAATGTCTATATTATGAGTTACTGTATAAAAACTAGTGAGTATGGAACAATGGTATATTATGAATGTTATAATACATTACTTTGGAATAAGTAGTAAACTGTTATAATTCTCTGTAAATGGAACTATCAACTTACAAACAGTAAATTGTGATGATCTGATGTATAGAATTCTTGGTTAAATAAAAGTAGTTGTTGTGAGTTTATAAACAATTAGTACTATCTTATATACACTAGACCAATGCAGTATTTTACTACTATATGGTGGGCTATATTAACATCCGGGCCAAGTTGGATGATAACCAAAAACACATAAGTAGTTCTAAACTCGAAGAAAAAAGGAAAGGATTGGAGAGGGAAGGCAAGCTTGAAGCACAAGCCTACACAGGTTACTCCAGACCAAGTTACATTATAAACCAAGAATAAATTATCTTGAGACTATGACTATTCCTAAAAAGGAGAAAAAATTTAAGTAACTATAGCATAAAAATAAATAATAAGATAGGTCTCTATGTAAGTTGCTAGGGTAAGTAACACAAATATAAATGAAAATTAAAAACATTTGATTCATTACCAAAATATAGCATAGATTTGTAACAGAATCATTAAACCATAAAAGAAATGTTGAAAATAAAACCATAACATAAAGGGATATTTAAATAATCTCATACATGAGAAATAGAAGCTTTTTGAAGAGCATATTAAATCTTATAAATTCCCCAAAACATTATTTCATGTTGAATAGAATTGCACAATAACCATCCAATCTGAAGACTACATGTAAAGAAAACCAGGATCCTGTTGGCCGCAGCCCAACTTGGACCAATTTTTTGGTCGAAACTCCGCATTTTGGGGAGCGGAGTATGTGGTACCTTGGAGCTATATACAGCACAGAATTTTAGGGGCGTCAAGATGGGTAGAAGCACCTTCTTTTTTTAATGAGTATTTAGGTATTAGTTGATTGTTTGAAGAGAACCATGGTATGTTTTATATACTAATTGATGTAATTAGTATATAAAGAGAAAATATGTAAGTCGAAGATATAATATAATAGAATAACATATGATACAAGCATAAGGGATTATATTTGTATTATGTATTTTGAAGCAAAAGGCTCTGCAGATGAGTGCGTGAGGCCTAAAGTCTACAGCTGAGTGTGCAAACACCTGTAGCTAGGTGCCCAAGTCAAAGAATTGTACGTTGTTCCAAAGAATTAATATAATAAGTACAATTTTGATGAGCATATCTTGTGTATGATTGTTATGTATATTTTTTTATGTTCAGTATTTTGGTTATATTTTACTTGTGTGCAGTACTGTTTAAAGTTGTTTATTACATAGTTAAGTACATGAATCTAGCACCGTGAAGTAAAGAATAAAGTATTAAATAAAAATAGAGCTAAACCACCACATTGTAGTATCCCTAAAGGCTATAGAAACATAGTTCTGTAACCTCCCATAGTCACTTCTGGTGAGACTATGATCTACTTGCAGGTCGCTGCTGAAAGGGATAGTGATTTATGGATTTATTGGTGTGCAATAAAGGATCGAACCTAGGTGAAGCCCAAACCTACCAATAAACGCTTCCATTTCCAAGCCCAAGATCTATTTGATGGATATGTTTATGTGGCATCCATCGAAGAAGGAAATTCAAGAGTGGGTAGAAAACAAGGAACGAGAATTTGCGAATCAGGAGAATAGAAACCCTTGACTATCATCTAAAAGGTGGTTACAGAAGTATATTCTTGAAGAATAGTACAAAATTTTCTTCGGTTCATTTCATGTGGAGCTATACAAGTGGATTTCAAGGTTGATTGAGAGAAAAAATTGTTTTGAAGGAGACGAGCATAACGAGTGGACCCCTGAATTGATATAGTGACTCAAGAACACTGATAATGGAATTCCAAGAGTTATTGACTTCTAGATTAACAACATCTCAGGAGGATTTATTACTAATTTTGCAGTAGACTCGACTGTGTCCTACAACAAATCTGAATGACAATTTTTTAAAGGATCACGAGGTAAGTACTTGAGATCTTTAAAACTCTGGATTAAGATTCTTTTATGTGAAAATGGAATTCTACGAATGAAGTTAGAATAGTAGATTAGTTATGCTTGGAAGAAGATCTAAAGAATAGATTGGAACAAAGTGAAGTGGGAAAAGATATAGAATAGACACTAAGAAGATATCTTGTGGCCAAGATCCAAAGACTTTTATAGAGACTGATTATAGCACTCTGCTACGTGAATCCAAAAGTGAAGAAAATCCCCGTGAAAACCCCGAAGTAACTCTGCAGTATTTACCCTTTCAGCCTGAAAGTTCACCAAAGCCAAAGCAATAATCAGGGAAATTTTGGTTTTCCCCATCCCCCTACTCCCCATCCTCATCCCCTTACGAATCCCCCTCCCCCTCCCCCTCTGAGAAGGAACATGGTCGATGATGTTAAGCTACTTGTTTTTAATGGAACTGGATCAAAGGATCTAGAGAAATTCTAGTTCTTATGCAAAGCAGTATGGACAACAAAAAAGGTCCATGATGAAAACATGAAGAAATCACAGGTTGTCACGACATTTCGAGATAGAGCATTGACATGGTACATGAAGTATTCAATCAATGAGATCAGATCATGTGCAGATATTAAAACAATACTAGTAAAGGAATTTAAAAAGCTGAAATCTGAGTCATAGTGTATCACAAAGTTAAAGGAGAGCAAACAAAGGCTGACGATGTCCGCTTGGGAATTTGATCAAAGATTCAATGTATTATTGGATCAAGTGAGTTTTGAAATATCTCTATAGCAACATAAAGAATGGTTTATAGTTGAACATCAGATTACCTTTGATGCAACATAAGATATAAACTCAAGTTGAAGCTTTAGAGCTGGAAATGAAATTAGAAGCTTTGTCGATAGGAGATACCAACGTGGGTATGCTGAAGATTCAGAGTTGGCTAGAAATTTGACTTTGCAGTTAAAAGATATGAAGAAAGTAAAGAGGTTCATGAAGAAGTGTGGTGTATGAAGTGAAAATCCAAAGGCCACTATAAAGAGAAATTCCCTCTCTTCAAAAATTGCATGGCTAGTGGAGCACCTAATCCTTTGAATTTCGGGCCTAGATTATGGTGTGAGATATGCAAAACTAGAGGCGAAAATCACTCTAAAGATTGTTTTTATTGTGAAAATACATGCAGACTCCAAATAATTTTTTTTACAATTTATGTAAACTGGTTGGACATGATGAAAATAACTATGGAGCTTCTGAATTGATGATGGATCGTGGTTCTAGCACATATAGAATGCAAGTTTAGGAAAAAGGAAATGAACGAAGTGGACAGCATGGTGGTCGAGGTGGTTATCAAGGACAAGGTCAAGGTGGTAGAGTTGGTCGAGGTCATGGACATATTATATACTACAACTGCAGCCAAGTAGGTCTTTTCACAAGAGATTGTTAGAATCCTACCACGATGTGTAAGTATTACAAATTATTTTATCATGTAATTGAGGAGTGTCTGGTTCTTATAGAAAAAATGCAAGAAAAGAAAAATCAATAGTCGACACTATACATTCATATTATGTCCATGGAATCAAAGACCAATGAACCTCCATTAATATTGTAACAAGGAGTGGAGCTGCAACTGGAAATGATAAAGCATATGGAAATAAGAAAGTTGAAGCCACATGGGTAAGAAAGACCATGGAGAAAGCTCTTGTTTTTTATCTTGATAAGGAAAAATAAGTGATTATGGAGGTGAGGCAAAGCTTTATGGATGTTGAAGCTTTGACCTCTAGTGCCCAACCAAAGAAAAATAATAACTGTGACATAATAACAACTGTGACACAAGATACGAACCTATATTTTATAGTCTTTCCTACAAACTTGCATGAAGTTGCTGAGAAACCACAATGTTGTAGAAGGGCTACAGGAATTGATAGATTCTTGTGCTTCTAAAGAAGTATTGTGGAGTGAGTTACGCACAGTTAACAATTTAAATCAACATAAGAGAAGGATCAGAAAATAAATGAGACTCTTTGTGTAGATTGGAGAATATGACATGGATCAAGTTATTCTATATTTAAGATCTGCTGCCAATGTTTTATCAGAGAAGACCTAGGAACTGATGGGGAAGTTGAAGTTACAATGGTCACCAATTCAGTTGAGAATTGCCAACCAGCAGAAGAATTTTCCCTTAGGAAGACTATTTGGTGTGGTAGTAGACATTGGAGGAGTTCACACTATTGCAGACTTTGAAGTGATAGAAATTGTGGATGGCATCAACCCCTATCCAGCATTTCTTGGACTAGATTGGGAATTTGATAATCTAGCTATAATCAATTTAAATAAAAGGAAAATGGTATTTGAAAAGGACAACATGAGAGTCATTATTCCATTGGACCCATCAGAAGGGGGAGAGATATACAGAGCTTGTCAGAGATGACTATTGCGTAGTAGATATAGATAGTATCTATCAATTAATAGCCAAAGAAGAGGAATGTATTAACCCCACAATGGATGGAAAATTGAGTTGGGAATAGGACAATGCTTGTACCTCATATTCAAAAGAAGATTTGGAAAATTATTAGAATAGGCTACACGAAGTGTCTACAAGGTGATGTGCAAGGATCACTAAATTACTTTGCTATATAACTTCTGAGGTATGTAATTTTCCTTACTATGATGGTTTGAGTGATGAAAGAACTTTCCTTGATGATTATGACAGACAAATACCAGAAGAGAAAATTTTGTTATCCTTGAATGTAGCCCTAAGATCTACTCCTGCTATATGGTGGGGTGCACATAAAATAAATATAGGATATTGGAAGCAGTGTTGAAGATTAATGTTGATCAGGTTTGGATCAATAAATGCAAAAATAGAGGTGAAGTATGATGGTAAAACTGACCCTAGGGAGCATATTAACCGATGCACAATAGTATGGGAAGAGATTCCACAATAGGAATGGGTACATGACTTTATCCACACATTAGAAACACTTCCTATGAATTGGTACCTAGAAACAGAACTACACCATGATATTGTAAATTGGGATGATTTGGTTGAAGGGTTTATATTAACATTGATTTTTTAATATTATTTCCCATACATAGACTCAGTTCTTCAGATAGTCAAAGAGAAAATATTTGGGAATGTGTCTTCTCTAACATGATAGCAACTAGAATGGACTACACAACTAGAATGTGGACTAGAATGCTATAACATTATTGCAGAAGAATATGAATATATGCGTAATATTGACATAGTAGAATTAGAAGGACACCACGATTTCACTAGACCTGAGCCAGAAATACCAAATATATCGAGGCTAGTGAAGACAAACAAGGTGAATATAGGATCATAAGAGGAACCCAAATTCACAACGTTTAGAGACTATTAGGACGAAGATACAGTTAGTAAAGTTATAGATCTGCTACATGAATACCGGGAGCTATTCCCTACAAAAAAATTAGAAATGAAGGGCATTTTAAGGGATCTCAGAGTAATTAGGACTCCCATTAAACCTTATATGAAGCTTGTCAATAAAAAACCCTACATATTGAATGCAAAATATAAGGAAAAGGTGAAAGAGGAGTTAGAGAAAATGATAACAGTATGGATCATTGAACCTATGGAAGAATCAGAGTGGATAATGCCTATGGTGGTCCAGGAAAAGAAGACTAAAGGAGAAATCAGGATTTCTGTGGTTGTAAGAAAATTAAATGATGCATGTGTGCATGATCCCTACCTTACACCCTTTACTGATGAGGTGTTGGATAATGTAGGAGGACAGGAGGTCCATTCATTTACAAATGGATCTTCTAGTTATCATCAATTCAATATTGCACCAGAGGATAGGAATAAGACCACATTTTCAATAGAGTGGGGCTCATATCAGTATATAGTGATGCCTCTTGGGTTGAAGAACACCCCTACTATATTTTCAAGAGTTGTGATCCCAGCATTCAAAGAGTACATACACAAATTCCAAGAGGTATACTTTGATGATTGGACAGCCTTTGGACTATTGAAAAATCATGTTGCGATCTTAAGGCTTATGTTGGACATATGTGGGCAGCACCAGATCTCATTGAACTTAAAGAAATGTATATTTTGTTTGCCTTTTGGCATACTATTGGGGCATGTTGTGTGCAAGTAGGGTTTGATGGTGGATCCCACGAAGATAGTTGTCATTGTGAACTTACCTCCACCAAAAACAGTGAGACAGTTGTCCACTAGTTTGGGACACACTCGATATTACAGAGAATTCATTAAGGTAAATGCACAAATTACAGAGAAACTATTGAAGAAAGATGCGACCTTCTAATGGAATGAATAATTCCATAAAAGTCTTGATATATTGAAAGAAAAAATGGTAACTGCACCTATATTGGTTTTCCCATAGTTGAATAAGGAGTTTCATGTTCATGTAGATGCATCTTGCATAGTTTTGGGAATAGTATTGGCACAGTCTGGTGGATGAGAAATCAATCACCACATAGATTTTGCAAGTAGGAAGTTGTCCAAGCAGAGAAGAACTACACTACAACAAAAAGAGAAGGCTTGGTTATGGTATATGAATTATAGAAATTTAGACATTACTTGTTGGGATCACATTTTAAGATGTTCACAGATCATTCTGCGTTGAAATATCTTGTGAATAAGCCTTTCCTAGAAGGGAAAACTTGTATGTGGTTTTTGTTGTTCCAAGAGTATGATTTTGAAGTGGTTGTTAAACCATGAAGGTTGAATGTTGGGCCTAATCACCTGTCAAGGTTGGAAATAGGGGAAGAACCAATGAGCATTGAAGATAATCTTCCCGACATGTAGTTATTTTCAATCAAGATTGCAGATGATCACTTTGTAGACATTTTTCAGAATTTGGCTAAAGGAATGGCCCCTGCATAGTACACTACATTGTGGAAGAAGGAGTTGGTTGTAAAGGCAGCTAATTGTTCGTTGATAGTGGGACATTTGTATAAAATGGGACCAGACAAAATACTGCGTAGGTATGTCCTTGTACATGAAAGACATACTATTTTGGCAGAATCTCATGGAAGCGTAGTTAGTGGACATTATGCAAAGAAGGCTACTATGCAGAAGTTCTTAAGGGTAGGACTATGGTGGCCCACCCTACATAAGGATGAAAAGGAGTATTTTCAAGTGTGTGATGTATGTCAGAGAACTAGGAAACCATCAAGGAGGGATGAAATTCCATTAGTGCCATAGGTGACATTGTAGGCCTTTGACAAATGGGCCACTAATTTCGTTGGACTGATAAACCCATCGGGGAAGGAAACTAGTGCGAGATATATAATCATTGCGACTGATAATTTGAAAAGGTGGGCCAAAGCACAGCTAGTGAAGGATTGCAGTGCATAAACTATTGTGAAATTCATATTTAAATATATTTTCTCCATATTTGGGTGTCCAAAGGTTTTGATGAGTTATCAAGGATCACATTTCTTGAATAAGACCACTGAGGCATTGACTGAAGAATTTGAGTGTATCATCAAAAGAGCGCTCCATCTCACCCTCGGGAAAATGGTACGATCGAAGATTTTAACAAGATTTTGGAAAATACACTAACTAAAGTGTGCAATGTGAACAAAGATGACTGGGATCTGAGAATTCAAGCGTTAGTTATGGACTTGTAGAACCACGTGCAAGAAGGTGACCGGTTAGACACCTTTTAGATTAGTTTATGGGCAAGAAGTTGTGATGCCCATGGAGTATATTATGTCAAGCTTAGGAATTGAAGCCTTTATAGGCATGGTCGTTCTCGACATAATGAAGGAAATAATGGTGTAGCTACTCACATTAGAGGAAGACAGATTTATAACAAGATTTCATCAGCATGTGCAAAAAAGAGAAAAATGTTCGCAAGACCAACATATTAAGGTGTTGTAGCGGCTACAACCACCCTCTAAAATTTTTCCTTTGCTTCGTTTTCGAGCCTCCCTACCAAACTTTCACAGTAACATGTCTTGCTTCGTCAAGCACACAAACTCTAGTGATTTTATTTCAAAAAGGCAACCTGTCTATTAGAGCTTGATGCATCCCCCTCACAGGTTGCTTATCCGAACTTGGTCCAGCTGCAAGTTGAGCATCTCCTTCAAGAAATTGCGTAATTCTGTAGGGAAACCAGCCTTCCCTCCAAAAATTGCACAATTTATTCTAGTAGCCTGCTCGCTCCAGAATTGTGCAATTCTGCCAGTCAGGCTTCATCCAAAAAATTGCACAATTCTTCTCAGCGGGGTTGCTCAACCCAGGAATTGCACAATCCTGGGTAGCAGTCAGCTGCTCTGTCTAGAAATTGCGCAAATATCCTAGGCAACCAGCCTAGCTCCCATCCAGAAATGCTTATCTCTCCCAATAGTTGAGTAGCCTCTTGCATGTGCACTTGGGTTGATCAGTTCCACCGGAGACCAAGGAAACTTGACTTGCATGGATGGCTTGCTTTTTCTTGGAATAGCAAAGGTCAACATGAAAATGCATCCCTAGATTTTAAGGAGCTATTTTTAGCAGCTGGAGGTTCATGCAAAGATCATTTTGGAATCTTTCCTCCAAGTGTTTCTTTTTCCTAAATCTGTGGCATGTGTGTCATGAGCCCAAACTTTTTTATTCGACACATCAGAGCTCATTATTTCACATCAATCTTGGAGCTCTAACATCCCACAACACATCCAAGACTCTTCAACACATCTAACTCAGCTATTCATGGGTAAGTGGTCTCAACTTGTCATTTTTAGCATTTCTGTCACTTTTTGTGTTTTCACTTGTGTCAATGTTGTTTTCTTGATTTCATTGAAATATTGTTTTCATTTACATGCATACTAGCTTGTACTAGCATCATTTTAGTTCTCATTGATATCTCACTATTGCCGCATGCATGAAACTATTTTGCACGAACGGTTGTTGATTCGGTGTCCCGCTTCACCCACATGTATGTTGTTCTGTTTCTTAATATTTCAGTCAATGTTTGGATGCATGATCATTTTCTTCTACTTACACTCAGTATCACCATGCATTCATTTTCACATTTTCCTTCAATTGCCCGTCGGTGAGTCTAAGCAGTCTTGGCCTGAACTCTGCCTCACCAAGACAGCATTGTGCAATCTTGGGAGGGAAGGCTCTATCTTCCCCTTAGGAAATGCTTATTTCTTCCCAGTAGCTATTCCCCATGCCTACTTTGTGCAATTCTGAGGGATAGTGACTACTAGCCTAGAAAATTGTACAATCTAGTCACCGAGCCTATAGTCGTTGCCAACTGGAATTACGCATTACACGATTCTAGTAGTCAGCAATTAGCCTAGATTGTGCATTGTGAAATTCTAGTAGCTAATCTTGCCTCACAAACAGCCTAGACTTCCCTTTACATAGTTTTGGCAACTAGTCACCCAGCCTCCCAAAAGAAATTGTGCAATCTTTTCCTATCAATCCCCAGGTATGTGTTATGTCATTCCCCAATTTGCTTTGGTTTTTGCTGACATATTTCTTGCCATGCATGTAACCTTATCTCTAGATCTAGTAGGTGTTCGTTTGCCTCTTACAGTTTAGGATCAATGGCCTCCAAGAGAACAGGATCAAAGGACACTAACAGAAGTGCAACTGGAGCAGCAGATGAGCGAGTGTCCTCAAGTATACCAATCTATGAAGATACCAAGCTGATTCTAGACAAGGACATCATGCTGAAATGGAAAGAGGTCAATGATGCATCTACAAACACATTTGGGGAAAACCTAAAAGACCACCAAGTGTAAGTGAACATTCACAAGTTCGTTTTGTACCGCATTGCATCCATATACCTCGTGCTCCCATGCGCGGACATGATACACTAAATCGTCTCACACATTGATCCCGAGAGGATGAGCTTGAGCAGTGTCAGCAGGACAAAGATTGCAACCTTTAGGGCAGAGGATTATCATGAGATGTATTAGATGTAAGATCACGTAATTATTATAGAGACACCCTTCATCTTATCCAGCAACAATGCCAACTCTAGAGACATTCTGAAGAACTGGGTAAAGGATCTAGTTAGATTCAGGATGACACCCAACCAGATCTACAAGACGAAGATACTACAGAAGGTGTATCAATACTTAGTCATATTTGCATGTCGATTGTATGGCCAAGAAAGCACGAAAACCTTCCCACAGAGTTGGGCGATCATGCTGCACCAACTGGCCAGAGAAGGAAAACCATGTAACTGGTCCGACATGTTGGCTCATTAGTTGAGGAAACAGGTAACAAGGGCTTGAAAGCTACCCAAATGTATGTAATAAGAAATCTACATGTCCACCTATATCTTGGATGCAATCTATGCCCAACAGGAGTTCCCAGGTAGGAAGTGGGCATGGTCACTGATGAATAATGTTGTGAACACTTATTGTAAATTGTTGTCCAAATGCAGCTTTAGAGGAGTTACCACATGACTGCCTGATCATTTTATCACCCTGATTTACAAGATAATATTCGAACAGGATCCACCCTGCATGTCGAAGGCAGTAATGGAGGTACTGATAGACATAGTTGATTGGTATGCCTCACTGTCCAACACCTTCATACGTATGTACAGTGCAGAGAATCCTCCACATGTTCTACAAAAGTTTTCCTTGGACATACTCATCATGCAGGAAGTAGCATATCACATCTCGATAGGATTGATAGCTAGGTTGCACCAAAAGAAGAAGGCACCTTGGCTCGCTCTCCCATTGCGCATTGGGTTATATGAGATCCGAAGTTTCAAACATGCGGATGTCGAAGCAGAATAGATAAAGAAGTATCCATTCGACCTCTGAAGTTACAATCCATATGACCCACATTATCTTGTGAAAGATTAATGCACAAGAGTACAGTTCAACTAGATCCATGGGGCATTTCATTGACCATAGGAGGACCCATGGAGATATTGCTACAGTTTCTCCAAACCTAATAAACAAGTCAGTTTCATTGTGGAGTGGTTAGCAAAGCAACATGAAGCAGCATCTCGGGGGGCACCAAAAGCAGTAGCAACAGTAGAGGTGAACATATTAGTGCATGACAAGGGTGAGAGGAAGATTATCAATCACATGGAGGAAGAGAAAAGCTACAAGTTCCAAGAAAATCCACTTGTAGAGAAAGAAACTATGGCTATAGAGGTGAAGAGGCAACAACGCGATAAGTGAATCATGCATAGGCAGAGGGACAAACAAAGAATGGAGGAAACATAGAAGGAGTTGTGTGAGTTGAAGGAAAAACTCCGAAAGGTACAAGAGCTACGCAAATAGGAGAGGGAAGCATAGCAGCAATAGGTACAGCAGGGGGCGCAACATGTACAGATGGATGAAACATCGCCCATACAGTTAGTGGACTCATCAGAATAGTTGGCATTAGGCACACAAGGTGGACCATCGCAGGAGCAATACATCGCTCATGAGATAGAGCAAGCACTTCAACAATTGGAGATAGATATGGAGCAACAGGAATTGGGAGAATACATCAACCTCATGTCTCATCACCAAGAGGTCGACTTACCCACTTCACTGCATTTAGAAGATTAGCAAGTCTAAAGTGACTAAAGAGGCACTGAGATCCTTGGAGATCAGCTGGAAAGAGAGATGCATAACATCTCATTCAACGAATCTCAACATAGAGTTGTGCAGTCTCGCAGAGTATCGATTCCAGATGATCATACATCTCCTACATAATTTGAGGAACGAGTGATCATGTCTGACATGCACAAACATCCATCAGCCTTGGCCGATGCTACGAGAGTGTACGTTGAAGCCACTAGCTCAAATGTTCGCACAATGAGCGAATGGCTAAGGAACTACAGATGGCCAAGCAAGGTGCAGAGTTGATTACAGCATCCGCCCAAGTAGAACTGAAGAAGGCAATACTATATGAAGTGTTGTCCCCTGGCATAGTCATGCGGACATTGTATTCTGAGTTTGGTATCGTGCACAAGGAAGTTGTCCATCTCAATGGATGGTAGAAATGATGTGTTAGAAGAGCATGTATCTTGGCAAACGTGCATGATGTTCTTGATTACATGCAAACATTGATGATGAGATACAAGGGAGCCCTGCTTCACTTGCCTAAGATAATGAAGCCCAGAGCGGTCGAGCTAAAGGCACATATTCGAATTTAGATCTAGAACTATGAAGAGCTTCCAGAACTCATCACTAGTATATTGGCTTCCCATGCACGTGTATTCAAGAGTATGGATGTTGTGGTGTGTGCACATGCGATCCCATCTATTGGGACTCTCATCTAGGTGAAGAAAAAGGCACAGGTCTGACTATAGCTTGACTTGTACTTTAACAATTTGATGCACATTTCCACCAACCCAAACTTGCCCATTAGTGTAGACATCATGCACAAGTATGTTGTTGGCCCAACCGCATTGAAGATAAGGATGCACATGCTTTCAGACGAGTTAGAAATAGGAGACCGAACATTATACCCGGATGCTATGGAGGCAAGAGTTAGGTTCCAAAAAGATGTGACCTTGTAGCACACAAACACCATCGCGGACTACCGATCTTGGCATCAGTACGCTATTGTCAACCACAATGAATATGTCAAAGATTTGGTCTTCCAACAGTTGTCTGATTCATAGGGATAGCTAGCATGGCTTGCTTAAGCCATTTTGTCTCACATGGGTACATGTACATTATAACGTAACATCTTGTCAAGTGTAAGTTCAAGTGTCGATAGTGGGATGTAATAGCCATAGAGTAGATGAAGAGTCATGAGGGTAGATGAACTATCACAAAGGGGAATGTCAAGGGTCACCCCACCCTTTGCTATAAATATCCCCTCATAACTCATCGTAAGGGCTTTTGTTCAACCAAGCTTTCGATAAGACTATCTTGGAGAGAGCTTGGACAGTACTATAACGAGCATTTATTTCTCCACTACATAGAGCTACTACATCTCTTTGAAGGAGCAGGCAGTTGTGGCTGTAACGTTCTACTGTCAGAACTAGTGGTTGGACATGGATGTATTGTATGACTAGAACTTACACTTCTTAATATAACAAGAGCCAGCATGTTTTATGCATATGTTGTATTGTATCCTATGCTATCTGGTGTACTCTAAATGATATATGTATATGTTTTCTTATGCATGCATGTATAGCTTTATGTGTATGTATGTATGAATCTTTCTGAAACGTGTTGTTAGTTTGACCACCACCTTGGATTGCTAGCTAACTTGTCTTCTGTGTTGTGATGCATCTTTGCTCGTGCGTTCCCTTCTTAACTTTGTGCTATCACAGGTTTCCAAGGGGTGCACTCATCTCAACCCCCGTTTGTTAGAACCTCTCATGCACCTTCCTTGGCTCACTGCATATGTCACACCCTTACTGCCAATAGAGTTATCTTACTTTCCTCTATGAGAAACCATGGTCAAGGCATTACCATACAACCCATTGTTGGGACTCCTACACCAAACAGTTTGAGGTCTAATTGGAACTTCTTACCAAGGAGATCCCTTAACATGTTGGTAGGTCCAGCACCGTCAACATAAGGAGAAGATGTTCCAGGAAGGAAATATTGTCCTTATGTATGATAGAAAGTCCGTGAAGTTCCCAGGAAAGTTTAAAATGCATTGGCTGGCCTGCTATATGATCAAGCATGTCACAGACGAAGGCACAGTTTAGTTGGTGAAGTTGAATGGAGAATTGATACCAGGGAGTGTGAATGGAAGTAGGTTGAAACTGTATAGGGACAACCCTGCCATGGTAGCTTCACTATGAAAAGAGAAGAGGAAAGTCTTAGTGCCACCTGTAGTTGAAAGTGGGAATCGACTATAAACTATGTTGCAGTAAAGAGTTTCGATGTAGGAATATTACTTTGTGATAGTCAAAATCATGTCAAGGTTCACAAGTTCACTATAATGAAAGGTGTGTCCAATTTCACTAGAAATATGACTGTTGAAATAGAAACTAGCCGTTGGAGAAGTGGAAAAATGCATTTATGGAGATATCTTACCAAGAATCTAGGAATATATATGAATTTAATAAATAGAATCCAAGCAATATCTAAGATAATGATGGGGTTAGAACATCAAGAGTGCTATAAAATGCCACATCCCGCCAAGATTTTGGCACTTTCCTATCTGAGAGATCAGAAACCACTAAGTATTGAGAAATTGGAGTTGTGCTACTATATGAACATTGAATAACTCATTCAATTATTCAAAGAGAGAGATATAGAAGGGGTTATGGAAGCCACAACACCATCGGGTACACCCACAACATCGCCCATTTCACAACAAAGATCACCAAGGAAGAAGACAACTTTGGAGCAAAGAATGGAAAAAAAGAAGGATAAGAAGCTGAAGAAGCTAATTGAACCATAGACAGAAGCCCAACCTATAAGGGACAAAAAAGAGTAAGCAGAACACCAGCAAATGGACATAGAGTGATAGAAGCACTACTGGAAGAAGTGCACAAAGAAGTGAAGCATGTAGTAGAGATACTACAGTAGTACAATGTCTCTTACAACAAAATTGCAGCAAAGATTCGAGGCAAGGCCACTGAGTGACTGGGGACGAGTCACATGTGAGTGTTGGGGGCCTATTGGGTGCAACCCAACTTGGCCCAAAGTTTTGGTCAAAACCCTGCATTTTGGGGATAGGAGTGCATGGTAACGCAGAGCTATATAACACATGCTTTTTTAGGGGCTTTGGGGTGGGTCGAAGCCCCTTCGTTTTGTAACAGGTTTTTGGGTATTAGTTTATTATTTTAAGAGAACCATGGTATTTGGACCATAGTATTTTTGATATACCCATTGATGTAATTAGTATATAAAGAGAAAAGATGTAAGTCGAAGATATAACATTATAGAAGAGCATATGATATGAGCATAAGGAATTATCTTTGTATTCTGTATTTTGAGGGAAAAGGCTTTGCAGCTGAGTGGGTAGATGCCTAAAGTCTGCAGCTGAGTGCACAGATACCTACATCTGGGTGCACAAGTTGAAGAATTATACATTGTTCCAAAGCATTGATATAATAAGTACAATTTTGATGGGCATATCTTGTGTATGATTGTTATGTATCTTTGCTTTCTATTCAGTATTTTGGTTATATTTTACTTCCACGTGATATTGTTTAAATTTGTTTATGAAATGGTTAAGTATATGAATCCAACACTGTGAATTAAAGAATAAAGTATTAAGTAAAAATAGAGTTAAACCACCACATCACAGTATCCCTCGTGGTTGCAGAAACCTGGTTCTACAACCTCATGTAGTCACATTGGGTGAGATTGTGATATTCTTATAGGTCATTGCCAAAAGGACCAGTGATTTAGGGATTTGTTGGTACGCATTAAAGAATCGAACCTAGGTCAATCCCAAACCAACCTGATCCACACCAATACATAAATATAAATGTGTTAACAACAATGGTAAAATTTTATATAGAAGTTGTACATTATATCTTTGTGATAACACAAAGTCTCGCTTTGGAGACTCATATATAATAAGTGTAACAACCCTAGTTTATATTTCCATGTAATAAAAGGAGATTACAAAAGGAAAAAATCAAAACCAAGGTCATGGGACACATATTCCAAATTGAATTAAAGGGGAAAACATTACATTGGACATCACTTGTGGTTAATTATTTATTGTCTATGGACATTGGAATTGGCAAAAGGAAAAGGGAAATAAATGGAAATTAATTCAAGAAGTAAAGGAAAATAAGAGGAAAGGAATATGAAGAGACAAGAATACACATGTAATGGAAATTGAAGAAAAAGGAAAAGAAAAACAAAATAAAGGAGAGAGAAAATTATAACACTCTCTTGGACATTGTAGAATTCACTTGGACAAGGAGAGGAAAAAGAAGGGAGAATATTCTAACACTCTCTTGAA
Source organism: Pinus taeda (assembly GCA_000404065.3). Taxonomy (NCBI): domain Eukaryota; kingdom Viridiplantae; phylum Streptophyta; class Pinopsida; order Pinales; family Pinaceae; genus Pinus; species Pinus taeda. The sequence goes on along the minus strand of APFE031317883.1, from coordinate 39,533 downwards.
CATTCTAGAATTCACTTGGACAAGGAGAGTAAAAAGAAGAAATAATGGCTACAACAATAGTAGAGAACATTTGGACACAAGAAAGAAACGATCAAGCAAGGAAAAGCAAGGGAGCGTTAGAGGAATTTGGACAACAGTAAGAAAGGGCATAAATCGAGTAGGAAAAGAGAAATCAACATGAGGACTTTGCAGGTAACAAGTTGCATGTGTCATTATCTTGTTGGGATTTTAATGCATGGTTCATGAAATTGGTTTATTGGTTATCTTGTTTTCATTGGCATGGGATTTTCCTAGATTGACAGTGGTGTACAAACTTTCCTATTACATTTCCTAGATATCCATTATGTAGTGGGTTCCCTATTTAGTTGAGCTTTGGATTTCGAGTAGATTTTGGATCCTGTTGAGGTGGCCTCAGGAAAATCCCAAGGGTTGAAGGTGGAGATGGTTTTCTCTGAGAATTTCTTGACAAGTGGATGGAGACAAGAAAATTCCTTTGGGTATGTTGAAAAAATACTAAGGCATCCAAGCTTGTATTAGTTTTGGTGATCTCTTGACTGGTTTAGGTGAGATCTTTGTGTCTTCATGGTGGAGGTGGTTTAACTTCTATATTCTATATTTGGTTATTATTTTGTTTACCCCATGAGGTCCCACATTCATGCTTGGAATATGGCACAAGGGTGATTGGCTAAAAGAAATAATTGGTTCTACCCAATCTATGGTTGGGTGATACATGGAAGTCCCTAACTTGGTTGGAATTATGCATATGTTATTATGTGTTATTTTTTAATGAGATCAATGAGCACATGTTCTAGTTTAATGTGTGATTTTATCACTATTTTGTCATGGTAGATATCAGTGCAAGAAGGATTCTCCATTGTATCAAGTTGACATATCTCATAACTACAGTCCTTAGGAGGCGTAGAAACTTGGGGATGTAGGTCTAATCATTCCTTATATTTATGCAACAGTTGATAACAGGAAGGCAGACCACCAAACATCTATTATCGATATGGAAGGTAACTTTTGTGATCAAATTGTTTCTCTTTTGATTGATCTGGGATCAAATTATAGCTATGTTAATCCTGACATAGTGGACCAATGCCACTTGAATAAGGAAGTGCATGAAGAATCTTGGTTGATGCAGTTGGCTACAAGGACCAAAAGAAGAGTTCATCATTCGATGGGATATTGTGCACTTGAGCTTAATGGCATGCCTACAACAACAAACCTGAACTTCCTTCCTTTGGGATTAGTTGTTTATTCATAGGACCAAGGTATATTTCTATGACAAGGCCATTGAGTGCCTGGATGAAGCTACAGAAAAGAGAGTTTTGTAGGGAATGTAGAAGCCTACATCAATAAGGATGATTACAGTTATGCAAGCTAAGCATAGTCACAAAAAAGTATGTGTATTATTTGTAGTACATGTTTCCAATGACAAAGGTTTAGTGGATGATGAGGATGGTGAATCCCTAAGGAAGTATCATATCTTACAACAGTTTTAGTATTTCTTTCCTGTAGAGATTCCAGAGCTTCCACCTCATAGAGAGGCGGATTTCTCTATTGAGTTGATACCAAGGGTAACACTAACATCTAAGCCACAATACAGAATCAGTAGTATAGAGTTGGTGGAATTGAAGTTGCGGCTTAAAAGAGATGTTCGATAAGGGATACCTAAGGCCAAGTGTATCTCCTTGGGGTGGACTAGCATTGTTTTTAAAGAAGAAGGATGGTACTCAAACATTGTGCATTGACTACATGAAGATGAATAAGGTGAATATCAAGAATAGGTACCCATTTCCTTGGATTGATAATTTGTTTGATCAGTTGAAGGGGGAAGAATTATTTTCAAAGATTGATTTGAGATTCGGATATCATTAGGTGCGCATCAAAGAAGAAGACATCTAGAAGAATTCATTTCGAATAAGGTATGGTCACTATGAGTTTTTGGTGGTTCCTTTCATTCTAACCAATGCTCCAACCACCTTCATGTGTTTTATGAACAATTTGTTGCACCCTTATCTAGATAATTTTGTCATAGTATTTGTTAATGATATATTGGTCTATTTGAAGAATGAGGAAGGTAGTGGTATTGATATTTTTGAGAGAGGATAATTTGCATGCCAAGCTCAACAAGTGTAGCTTCTTTTAGTCTCAAATTCATTACTTAGGACACGTTGCTTCCAAGGAGCGTATAACAGTGGATCTAGAAAAGATTAAGGCTATCACGGAGTGGAAAACTCCAATGAATGTGGATAAGGTCAGATCATTCATGGGACTAGTGGGATATTACAGGAGGTCTATCAAGAACTTCTCTAATATTGTCTATACATTACATCCTTGTAGATGAAGGGAAAGAAGTTTGAATGGACTGATGAGTATTGCTGTCATTTTTTATCAATTGAAGATATTTCTTATTAATGCTCTAGTTTTGAGGATTGTATATCCTGATAAGGAGTTTTTGGTTTTCACATATGCATGTAAGGAAGGACTTGGTGGAGTCCTGATGCAAGAAGGGAAGGTGGTTTTCTATGAATCACTAAAGTTGAATTAACATGAGCAGAATAATGAGACTCATGATATTGAGTTAGCAGTTATCATTCATGCATTGAATATGTGGAGACATTGATCTCCATGGTAGGAGGTTCATACTGATGAGTGATCATAGTGGGATGAGGTACTTGTTTGACCAACATAATCTAAATGGAAGTAAATCTAGATGGTTGGATACTCTCAATGAGTTTTACTTTGAAATCAAGTATATAAAAGGAAAGGAGAATTGGGTTATAGATGCTCTTTGAAGGAGAGTACAAATGAATCATATTTCAGAGGTGAGATCTTATGGGAAAAATTCACAGGGGTGGATCTTACATGCAGGAAATAGGATGAGAGATACCAGCAGCGAAAGTAGATATTGTAGCAGCAAGGTGAAGATAATAATGATGATGAGTATCACCTCACGGCAGATGCCTTGGTTAGATTCAAGAGAAAGATCTATGTGCATGATAGTAGTGAATTAAATAAGTTTATTTTGAAAGAGTTTCATGTAAAACAATAGTCATGCCACCTAGGATACCATAAGACTTTGACAGCTATCAAGAAGTTATACTACTAGCCTAATTTGAAGAAAGAGGTGGTTGAGTTTGTTACTAAGTGTTTGGACTATCAATTGTTGAAATTTGAAAGAAAGCATCCAATTGGTTTGTTGCAACCTATTCTGAATCCAAAATGGAAATGGGAGGTCATTTCCAAGGAATTCATTACAGGTTTTACTAAGACATCAAGGAAACATGATTCCATCATGGTTGTGGTTGATAGGTTGAGAAAGGTAGCTCACTTCATTGCACTGAAGTCTATTAATTCAACTAGTGAATTGGCCCATATCTTAATTAAGGATATATTGAGGTTTTATGGAGTTCCCAAGGGGATTATATCAGATAGAGATGCCAAGTTTTGGAAGGAATTGTTTGCAAGCTTGGGGATAGAGCTATATTTTAGTACAACTTATCATCCACAAATAGAGACAATTAATAGGATCCTTGAGGATATGTTGAGGATGTATGTCATGAATCAGCAAAGGAATTAGGAGGAGTATCTTTCACTGGTGGAGTTTCCTTATGATAATGGGTATCAGGAATCCTTGAAGATGCGTCCATTTGAGACTTTCTAAGGGATTATTTGTAATACTCCTACTAGTTGGAGTGATCCAGTGAGTAGGGTGTTTATTGGACTGCATATGTTGACAGAGATGGAGCAGGAAATGGAAGTTATCAAGAAAAATTTGAAGGTACTTCGGGATAGGAAAAAGAGCTATGTAGATCAGCATAGAGCATTCAAGGAGTTTCAGGTTGGAGAACATGTGTACTTTCATATCAAGCCCATGAATAGATCCTTGAATATTGGGTCATGTGTCGAGTTGGCACCTCGATATTATGGACCAAATGAGATCCTTGATAAGATTGGACCATTGGCATACAAACGTGCATTTCCTCCATCAATGAAATTACATGATTTTTTCCACATTTCATTTCTTAAAAGGTATATACGAGATGTTGATCATGTGATTGATTGTTCTACAGTACAGGTGGAACCATAAGGAGAGTTCCAACCAAAGCCTCAATGCATATTGCAGTGGAAGAAGCGCATGCTCTGGAACCGAGAAATAGAGAAACTTATAGTGCAATGGAATCAAATGTAGGCATTATATCCTTCTTTATTTGATGGTTAATCAATGTAGGCATATATCCTTTTATTTATTTGAATGTTAGAAAATGTCCTTAGTATATATATATATATATATATATATATAGAGAGAGAGAGAGAGAGAGAGAGAGACTAAGTACATTTAATTTAACTAGCAAATAAAGAAGGATATGTGTGTGTGTGTGTGTGTGTGTGTCTCATTGTATATACTGCATCAAGTATTTCTTTTTAAAGCTCCAATAAGCATTATGTTTGTAAATAATGCATCGAGATTTATTTATATGGCTCCATAGGAAGTATGTTTGTCATGTTTCAAAAAGTTTGCATTGTCATAAGAGTCATAAGAACACTAAGGATGGTGTTCCCCCAATGGGGAGGGGTTTGTAACAACCCTGAGTTATATTTCCATGTAATAAAAGGATATTATAAAAGGAAAAAATAAAAAAAAAGGTCATGTGACACGTATTCCAAGTTGAATGAAGGGGAAAACCATTACAATGGGCATCACTTATGGTTAATTATTTGTTGGTTATGGAAATTGGTATTGGAAAAAGGGAAAGGGAAATAAATAGAAGTTAATTCGATAAATAAAGAAAAAGAAGAGAAAGGGAAGATGAGGAAACAAGAATATGCATGTAAGGTAAACTGAAGAAAAAGAAAAGGAAAGGAGAGAGAACATTTTAACACTCTCTTAGACATTCTAATATTCACTTGGAAAAGGAGAGGAAAAATAAGAGAGAACATTCTAACACTCTCTTGGACATTCCAGCATTCACTTGGATAGGGAGAGGAAAAAGAAGAGAGAACAACTGCAGCTAGAGTAGAGAGCACTTGGATACAAGGAAAACACAAGCAAGAAAGGAAAATCAAGGGAACGTGAGAGGAATTTGGACAATAGTAGGAAAGGGTAGAAATCAAGAAGGAAAAGAGCAATCAATAGAAGGACTTTATAGGTAACGATTTGCATATGTGATTATCTTGCTAGGATTGCAATGCATGGTTCATGAATTTGGTTTATTAGTTATTTTTTTGTCATTTGCATGGGATTTTCCTAGATTGACAATGGTGTACAACCTTTCCTATGCCATTTCTTGTATAGCCATGAGGTAGTGAGTTCCCTATTTAGTTGAGCTTTGGATTTTTAGTAGATTTTGGATCCTGTAGAGGTGGTCTGAGGAAAATCCCAAGGGTTGAGGATCGAGATTTTTTCTCTAGGAAGCTCTTGACAGGTCAATGGAAATAGGATAATTCCTCATGGTATGGTAAAGAAATATTGAGGAATCCAAGCTTATATTGGTTTTGGTGATCTCTAGACTGGTTTAGGTGAGATCACTATGTCTTGAGGGTAGAGGTGGTGTAATTTCTAGATTCCCTGTTTGGTTATGTTTTTGTTTATCCCATGAGATCCCACAATAATGCTTGGAATATGGCATGCGGGTGATTGGTTGAAAGAAATAATTGGTTCAGCCTAATATATGGTTGAATGGTACGTGGAAGTCCCTGACTTGGTTGGAATTAGGCATATGTTATTATGTGTTATTCTTTAATGAGATCAATGATCACATGTTCGATTTTAATGTGTTATTTTATCATTGGGTTTTCATGGTTTCGTTCTAGTTAAATGTTGGTTACATGCATGGTATATTTCTCATTATATGATGTGCTCTGATTATTGACCTTGCTCATGGTTTTGACAAGTTATTAAATAGTTTATATGAATGTGTGAGCTTATATGAGTCTGATACAACTAGCATGAGAGGACAGTGAGCCTTACTAATGAAACTAATGAAACAATGAACATATATGCATTCATGACCTATAGGTACTATAACCACGCTCCTCCCACATTTACCCAAGTTAACTGGTCTACTAGGGTAAACATGTGATGAGAAGCTACTATGATGTGATTCAACTCCCCATGTACAGTTAAAGAAGTGGAAAAAAAAAAAAAAAAAAAAAAAAAAACCATTATGACCTTCCACACATGCTACAGAACCATCAGGAGCCAAGCAACCCTTTCAGGTGACTAACCCCTAAGACAACTTGACATTTCACTGATATGGACCCACAACCACTCCCATGAAAATCATGGAATGTGACTAAGGCCTTCCAGTTTCTCCCATAGCAAGGAATGCCATCGATTGTTGACATTTTCAACTAGTTCTGAACCAACAACCTTAGATTTTGGGCAACGTTTTCATGGCTAGGACTGAGTCCACTTCCCAAAACTTCATGAAAACTTCAGAAATGATAAATAACGTTGAAGCAAGACTACTAATGAAAACATTTGATCAATGACTGGACTTGACCCCTACTAGCCATTACGCTAATTTCATCAAACATATCACAAATATGTAATCTACAGGTTATAACAACGTATTTGAGCATAGGGTATCATATTTATCTAAAATTCGTAAGGAAGAATTTATGCCTTATCACAATAGTTTCATTATCATATATTTGGTCATATATTCATTCTTTATTGTTTTTCTAATCAAAACATGATGAAATCCATACATCAAGTCTATCATAAAACGTCCTCTTAACCAGTGTATATTCATCAGAAATAACAAAGATATAACATCCAGAAAAACCACATATGAACGAGTATATTTACCCATAAAATACAATAGGAAAGGAGCTCTTATTAACTTTTGAAAAATGCAACTAGGTCTGCAACTTCCATGTACCACCCGACCTTATATTAGTTGAACCAAATATTTCTTTCAGCCAATCACCCCCATTCCATATTCCAAGCATGTATGTGGGATCTCATGGAACCATTCAAACAAATTCGAACCAAGACTACCAGAGGCCAAGCCACCTCAACACTCAACCACTAATTCCACGTCATGGTCACACATCACTAACCATCACCAGATTGGTCTCTACCTAACTTTTCCAAGCCTCCTGAGAATTTTTTCTAAACAAGGCTTCCAGGACTAGTAAATCAACCCACAACTGATGCCGATCTTTCATAGCATCTGTACAACCAGAGATTCCAGGACTAGTAACTCAACCCACAACCATAAATAACATTAGAACCAACTAGAAAACAAAAAGAAAGACTCCCACAATACCGTGTCTATCTAGGAAATAGAAAGGCTAGGAAAATCCATCTCCAATATGGGCATTCATCCATGCCAATGACATTTCATAACCAAGAAGCCACATGCATGTGTGATGCATGCCAAAACTAGCAAGGAAATCATACATGCAAATCGGTAACTTCAAGAAAAACCTGTTATAGTTGTTCATCCCAATGTGCTCTTCTACTTTCCTTTTCTTCCTTTTCCTTCTTGCTCCAAATGCCAAGTATTCTACACTCCTCCAAGAGTTCTCTGAGAAAAATCTAACTGTCCAAGATTATGAGAGAGAGAAAGAGTAGAATAGATAGCTCCAAGATAAAACTAAGAAAAATAAATCAACTGACCTTCAGAAGCCTTTGTATTAGTGAGGACTCTAATTTTTTCAATTTTCCATTATTTTCATAAATAAAATGCCAATAAATGCCTCATGCCTTTCCAAACACTTTTCCATTTCCTTTGCCAATTTCCATAGCCATTAATTAATCACAAGTGATCCCCATCACTTGTGTTTTTGCCCAACATTAGCATGGAATACGTCTCGAGTGACCTTGGTTATTATTTTTCCTTTATTAACTTTATTACATGGATTTTTTTACCAAGGTTGTTACAGAACCCTCCCCCTTGGGGGAACACCGTCCTCAGTGTCTAATGACACCTACAACAAATAAGACTACTAAAAAGAAAAACATCCTACCCATAGAGTTTTATAATGTTGCTCATTGTATTATTTACAATAATCAACCTGCTGAGAAGCAAACCAACATAAAAAAGATGACAACCATAATAAAATGACACCCATATCTTTTAATGGGGCTTTATAACACATCTCAAGGTGGTATTTACATCCATATATGTGTATACATATACCAAAACATCACATCAAAACATATGCCAAAAACATTCACTCAACTAGTGAATAGAGAAGGATACAAGTTTGCTTCTGATCTACCATCTCCCATGTAGCTTCATCGGGCCCAAAATTCTTCGATTTCACGTTAACCTGCTCAATTACTTGATTCCAGAGCATGAGCATATTTCTTTGCAAAATGCATTGAGGTTTCAGTTGGAATTCTCCTTTTGGTTCCACCTATAATATAGACCAGTTGATCACATGATCAACATATGTAGCATACTTCTTAAGTAATCACACATGGAAAACATCATGGAATTTCATTGTCAGGGGCAGTGCAAGTCGATAGGCTATTAGTTGAATCCTTTCAAGAATCCTGAAAGATCCAACAAACTGAGATGTCAACTTAGCACATGATCCAATCCTCAACGATCTCTTCTTGGGCTTGATGCACAAGTACACTTGTTCCCCAACCTGAAACTCCTTAAAAATCTTGTTCTAATCTGCATAACATTTCTTTTTATCCTGTGTTGCCTTCAAATTATTCTTGATTGCCTGCATTTCATGTTCCATCCTTTCCAACGTGTCTGGTCTAATCAACACCCTATTCACTGGATCGGTCCAACTAATGGGAGTATTACAACTCTGCCCATACCATGCCTCAAACAGACTCATCCTAAAATATTATCGGTGCCCATTGTTGTAATAAAACTCGGCCAGTGGAAGATACTATTCCCACCTTCATTGTTGATGCATCACATACATATTCAACATGTCCTCCAATATCCTGTTGACCCTCTCTGTCTTTCCATCTGTCTACAAATCATAATCAATACTGAAGGCGAAATCTATATTTTCAATCAATAAAAAGGGTCTTTTTCACCTCTATTTACCTCACATTAACTTATCAATCTAGGAACGATTTGTTATCTCAAAGAGTGTGCTTAGTTTGAGGCAGTCATTTGTCAGAGTAATGCTAGTAGTATAGTGCTCAGAATACAAGAGTAAATGGATGCTTAAAACAAGATCTACTTACAACAAAGCACTTTAAGATTTAAATCATGCATTTAGAAAACTCTAGCAATTTATCATTCAAGGGTACAGTAATGGTAACTCATCGCTCTATAAACTAATGTATCTAAAGATAATGAAGGAATAGATCATCAACCTAGGGACTAGAAAACAAACGTCAATTCTCACTACAGTCTTAGATCGTTCTACACACTAAAGCAATGATAACGCAAATAATAGGAAATGGAACAACAACTAAGAAATGGAACAGCAACTAGTTCTTATAAATAGCAAACCCTTAATCTACAGAAATAAATGCAGCAATCGTATCCTACAGAAATCAGATAGCAATCTTTACTCTAAGAATAAATCGGACAACAAAAAGAAATAGAAGGGCAACTAATAGGTAATGAAATATAGAACAACAACTAGAGTCAAATGTAAATGTACAATGAACCAAGATAAATGACACACGTGGCACGCTTACTATTAAAAGAAACAGTAATCTGACTTCGATACAACAGGTATCAATCTCAGTTATAAAGAATAACGATTGTAATTCGTAATGGAACAACAATGTCAGTTGAACAACAATCGTGATTAAGTATGAACCATAGATGAATACAGTAATACCAACTTATGAAT
>APFE031317877.1:201766-219862 GCA_000404065.3 Pinus taeda | reverse complement strand
CACATATTTCCAAGGCAAGGTAAGGTGTGTACATGCCTTCATGTTTATTAAATTTTGATGGATGGTCCAACAGTCTAATCTGGATCATGCCATGTTTCAATTTTCTGTTGTAGAATAGAGAAAGAAGTCTGTCCAAACTCTTTAATCTTGGCAGACCAAGAGTTAGGCAGAGAAGCCAAGGTTCCCAACTGCTTAATCTGGGGCCTCGGAAGCAATAAGGGTAGTATTAGATAGGCAATCAAAAGAAAAATCAAGTGGAAAAGAAAAGGCACATAAGGGTCTGCAAGTCCAAATGCACCCTCCAACAAGAAACAAAAAATGCTAGGCAAGTAGATGGGTAGGTAGATGGGGTTGCAGAAGTGGTGTTCCTTTCAAACTGAATCTTGCTGGTCAATACGAGGAAAGAAACACAATGGAGCATGTCTAACTTCCCCTTTTTCCTTATTCGTCACTCATTACTAACATCCCTTCACCAATTGTGTTATGAAAGAATTCAAGGTTTCATGTTGGTCCTTGTTTCCTTTAAGAGCCACATTTCTTGTGCAAAATTCTTTTCATTTTGATCTACTCCTTAAGATAAGTTGTTTTCAAATAAACTTAGTGATATCACTCCTCATTCACCCTCTCCCTCCATATTAACCCTTAACCTCTATTATCTAACTCCCTATGTCACCCTTTCCCTACTATTATAACACCATGGTGTATAAACCCCAAACATTCTATAAATATCCCCCCCCTAGGCATTATAGCCATATGATTCATTACTAGGGAATTAAATTGAGATCTGGTTAGTTTAAGAACCCAAGCCTTACCTCTTTATCCCCTTCAGAACTCATCTACCTAGTTAACCCTTCATTTTGCCTAAGAAACCTTGGAAAAAACCCATCTGCACCCTTTAAACCCGCTCAAAAGGCAAAAATACCTTGAAAACCCACTTTTCCGCTTTATCCTAAGTTCAGGATTTATGTGCGTTTTACTCAAAAATACATTGAAAAACCATTGTTTTTGCCTTATCCTAAGTTTGTTAAGCCGCGCGCGATTTTACAAAGAAATTTCATGAAAAAACACACTTTTCCTAAAGTTTTTGTGATATGCGCGCCTTTATAAAAAACACATTAGAAAACCATGCAATTCGCAAATATTCCTAAGGGTCCCGACCGGGTACAAATATTGTGGAAAATAATTTTTTAATTCCCGCCCGACGCCGTATCATACACACAGTTCATCGGCCCATCGACCGTCCGATCGGGCACTTTTCATCCGACGGCTGACGTGGATATCGGACCGGCCCTGACGTCCGAAAGATATCGTCCGATATCTGTCAGAGGCTGATGTCAGGCCTCGGCCACGCATTTCCCCCACAGCGTATCGGAGCCCCCTCTGACAAATTCCCTTCCGTATCATAAGCGATGCGATATGATACCGCTGTGGTTTCCGGTTTTCCGCCAATCCGCCTGCCAGCATCATCGCCAAGTCACTGCCTGCGTCATCGCTGCGTCCGTGCCCCCGTCCACCATTACTCCACTTGTCTGCCACCTCACCAACCTCGTGGACCACTCACAAGCTGCCACGTCACCTGATGACATCATGCTGACGTCATTCGACCCTAACCCACCCGATGACATCATGCTGACGTCATCCGAAAAAGGCGCGAATGTCCCAAAAATCCATATTTTCACCAATTTTTCGCGTTTTTTTGCACTTTTTGCAAAAACTGTCGTTGCGCCTTCTGCATGCATTTTACGTCCAAATTTGCACCAACCTGCTCAAATCGACTTGGAGACCTTCGGCGCGCCCACCCACCTGCATTTGTGACCCGGACCACCAAGTTTACTAGGTATTTATCCCTGCAAATCCTCTCTGCCCCTGGTTTTGTCTGCAATAGATGAGAATACACATAAGACACTGAAAAACGCATAATTCACCAGCAAAATTCCATGCACCCAGTTCCCATTGTAAATTGAACGGTCGAAATTCACTAGCTGAGCCTGGTTTAACAAAAACTTTCACCAAAACCTACATCCCGTTCACGCAGTCGTGAACAGGAAACCCGAAACTTACACCTAATTATTGTGAAAGGTTTGTTAAAGACAAGTATTTGCCTTCTCAAGTGACTATGTGTAGTATTTCAATTGCTGCAAGTTCACCCTATCATCCTATATTTTCTCAATTCACCTTTTCTTCCAAGCAATACTTTTTTCTATTACTCAGCACAAGTAACACTAATTTGCATACAAAGCAGTGTTCTTAAGTAACCATGGAGACTCCAGTAGCACCTGTGGCCCTCAATGTTGCCCCTTTGAATGCCCCTGAGAGAGAATTGAAGTGGAAGAATTTAGCAGACTTGAATTATCAAATCTCAGAGGACTCCCTAACACACAGTAAGTTCCACCTCCACCTGCTAAATGAATTAAAGCCCAAACATGTAGCTGGAACAGATATATTGGGCATTTGGGACTCCTTCCTCCCAATCTTCAAGCTTCCTCAGGTCAGCTAATTCCCTGACCTAATTCACCTATGTGCTGTATGTTATGATCCCACTCAGAGAGTTGTGCTTGACCCTTCAGGCTCAGTTGTATTCTACATCACCCCTGAGGCCATCAGAGAGATGCTGCAATTCAATACTGAGAAGAAATTGGTCCCCATGTCTTTGTTGGATCTGATAAACCAAGGAGCTAGAATGTTGACAGATGCTCAGATCACAAAGCTGAACCAACTGTTTATTAACTCTGATACTGTGCAATACCCTCCTACTTTTGCTGGTTACCTCAACCAATTGGGCATAGACCTTGCAGATATGATCAGTTCCATCCTGGGTTATAAATCAGTTGAGTATATTGATGAAACTGTACTGGTAATGATGCTCATGTTTTCCCCTGGCAAAGCTCCAATCTGTTATGACTATGCCACCTACATATCAGACAAGATGCATGAGCAGTTTATGAACCTATCAAGAGAAAAGGTGTTCAGATACACCTGCTACATCTACCACTTAATTTTATACTATCAGCATGAAAAATTTTCCTTCATTGTCAAAAGAGTGGATGCACAAGGTAATCCAAGGTCGGTAGTGTACTGGAGCTCAGTTTTTCACTACAGAGCCTATTCTCCATACACTTACTATGAGCTTATAGACCTCTTCATCCACCCAGCCATGTCTCTGTTCCTAAGCTCGCCTCCTCCAAGACTGACAGATGAGATGCAGAGAATCCTTGAGTTGTCCAAGGTGTACAGCATTGGGGATTGGTATTTTTACCAAAACTACACCGTTATCAGAATATATGGTTGTGAGTTACCCCCATACAGACTGGCCAAGTATGTGCCCATGAGACTATTTGCCCTTGAATACTTCAGGCAATTTGGGAATGCTGATATGATACACTTCTCAGGCAAAGGTAAGAAGGCACAGCTAAAAGTGAGAAACCAATTGAGCCACCTTGTTTTGAACGAAAGGGAGGAAGGCTGGAAAGAAGCTGACAGAATGCTAGAAAGCCTTGGCCTAAAGACCAGTTCCCTCTGGAAACCTTATGACCCCAATCATTCCATATCATTAAGAAGGGTCAAATATAGGCTCTCTAGTTATGACCATGTAAGGTTGCCTTACATTGAACAATATGCAAATCAATCAAAATGGAAGAGAAGCACACTAGAGGAACCTGTTACACAAGAAGAACTGAATGAGAGAGCAAGAAGAAATCTTCTTAAAATGGTTGACTTGGAACTTCCTGCACAGGTATTCTCTCTGCCAAACCCTCAAGTAGGAGCAGCTGCCTCATCCTCCACAACACATCAGGAGGCAGTCAAAACTACAAATCAAGCTCCCAGCAAAGGCAAGGAAAAAGAGATGGAGCAAGAATAGGTACAGCAAGCACAGGTTCAGCAACAACAATAGGGACATCAGCCAGAAAAGTAGCAACCAGGGAAAGAAGAACAAACAACAGAGGCCCCAATGGTCACAGAGCAGCAGCCAGCACAAATGGCGCCTCCTGGGCAAGAATCAAGAATTGATACTTCAGTCCTCCAAACCCCACAAAGAGAGGACATAAGCAGGAAAAGGGACAGAGAGACTCCCCTCACTACCTCAACAACTCAAGGGGAGAAGAGGCAAAGGTTGAACCCTTTTTCGGAAGAAGAAATGCCAATAGGGCAAACTTCGGGTATGGGCCTGCCCAACATGGAGGCCTCAGCAAGTTCCTTCCAGTAGGAACAAGAGAGGGCAGCAGGAGGAGAAGTTAGCTCCTCAAGCCAACAGAGGGAAGGTCAAAAGAGCATCAAGCAGCAGTTCAAGGATATCAAAAAGAAAAATGAACCCATAAGGCCGCAATTGTATAATCATTTATTGAAAATGGCTTCCACTAACCAGCAAAGACTCATGTCTGCCTATGATGTACATGAGGGCAAAATGATCATGAGCCATTTCACACCAGCCGTGCAGCAACCATAGTCAGCTGCCGATTACATCAGGACCAACCTTGAGGTCCTGGCCAAGGACATCCACCCAATGGATCAGATTGAATTACACAAACAAATAGGTGAGATGGTGTATGCCTCCTTGGCAGACAAGACATTGGTGAACTAAAGGCTACAAAATAGCCTAAATAATACGACTGCACAACTTGAGTTGGAAAGGGCGTCCTCTCAAGCAAAGGACAACAGGATCAAAGCTTTAGAGGACATCATAATAGAGCTTTGGCATGATCCTAAGGATGTCAAAGCAGTGCAGGTGCTTCCGAAACTAAGGGATGCTGATATGGCAGCATTAAAGAAGATGATAAAAATCCCAGCAACTCTTCATCCCCAAACTGAAGAGGTTGCCCACCTCAAACAAGACAAGGATGCAGCAGCTATGCTGGTAACATTATACAAACAGCTCATCCAGACACAAGAGAAGTTGGAGGAATCAGAGGCTGCCCTTCAGGCATCATTGCAGCAAAAGGAGGCAGGACAAACTTCACAACCCCCTCCAGAAACAATTAATCCAGAGGAAGCTCCTCAAACCACTGCCCCTCCCAGTCAGCAGACACAACAAGCAGCACCCTCCACCTCAGCACCAACAACAGAGCAGGCTGAAAGCCTTGACATGCAGAAGCTGAGAAATGAGATTCAAGCCTTTGAGGCCCAAATGTCAGAGTTGAATCAGGCCAAAGAAACTCTGGCTAAGATCAATGAGAAATATGATAAATCCAAGCAAAATGTGGCTGAGAGAGAAAGAGAGGTAAAGGCTCTCAAAAAGAGAATAAATGAGCTAGAAAAGGAGCTCACACTCGACAAGGTAACAGCTGAGCTCAAGAAAATCCTATGGGCCAATATTGGCCAGTCCATCACAGACCAGTGGGAATACATTGAGGCCAGTCATGAGCAAATGGGGCTCATTGGAAAAGCACACAGGGAAATCCAAAGGGCAAGGGCATCTCTAGGCAGCATGCCTGAGGTTGCCACCAGAATAATAAATGTGCTTAACTACAGGACAAGCTCCCAGCTGATCAAAATGGGAATTGCCAACAGGACTGAGACCATTTCAATGGTCAAAAGGGTCCTGACACTAAGAAACCTGGTACAGACTTTAGAAAGAAGAAGGCAGGATATGCAGGCAGATATCAATAAATTCCAGGACAAGTTCATGGCATTACAAAACATAGGCCTTCCTAGCTTGATGGAGCCCTCAGGAAGGCTACTTTCACATGAAAAATATGCCAAGAGGGTCAACACCTTTGCTGCTAATCAGATTGCAGAAACAACCAGCACATCAGCAGAAATAGGGCCAGCATCAGGACAGATCCTTTTCAACAGGGTGGAGAGCTTATTCTTTATTATGAATGAAATTACTCACTTGTTTGATGAGCCTCCTAATTTTTATAAATATACAGAGGCAGATGAGACCATGGGGTCAATGTTTTGGCATCAATTGCCTACATAGGAAGTCTGGAATAGTTTAATACAATTACTGCTAAACCAAAGCCAGTAATTATGTTTTTTCCTTTCTGAAATATTTAAATTTTCATGCACAGGAAAATAAGGATATATCAGCATGTATGCAGAAAGAGGTTGAGCCAACTCAGCACAACTATTTGGCCACCACAGCAGCATTGGCAGTCACAGGTGACAGAGCCAAAATGCTACAGGAGGACAGAGCTGCACAGACACGTCACTCAGCAGTTATAACAAAGCATTCAACTGAATCAGTGAGCTCCAAAGGTCGAAATCTTCTGACAGGAGTAAAGAGCATTTATGTTGTATTAAAGGCTGTAATAACTTCTTATCTACTATTTCTGTACGAGTTAATGAAGATATTTTATTTCTCAGATGACTCAATGCCTGAGATATTTTGTATGAAACACTTCTATATATTCCCCCTCCCATGAGATAGCAGGGGTTGGATGTTGGATGTCGGATATTGTTCATATCTATTCTATTATTCTTTACTGTAAACTCTCAGAGAAGTAATACAAATGATGATGGAATTTCCAAAGCTCTGTGTTTCTTGATGCTTTCTGGTGTTTAGCTAAAAGTTGCAGGATCCCTGCGTATTTCATGGCACAATAAGTTTTTCTTATAACTCTTTGTTATGTGTTTTGTTATCTTTCATATCTCTTTCATGTTTCCTGTGTCTTCCAGTTAATAGCAAGGAAAAAGAATAGTTCCAAGATTTAATCACATATTACCCTGAACTCAATCTAAGCTATTCTGAATGTTTTTCTTTAGTTATAGTAATAAAGGTGTAATTCTTAACTGCTACCCTTTCACACTATATCTTTCACAGTGATTATTGTTTCAGGAATTCAAGTTTTCTCCTGAGGAATATATCTCTTTCTCACACCCCAGCTTAGTGGAAAATTCTTAATTGCTTTTCACTGGTTGTATACATTCCACCATCATAATTTCAAGTTTGTTTCATGAAGTATCTAAATGGCCCTGTAACTCTAGCTGCTCGAACTCAAGATTTCAAGAAACCAGTAGCCACAGACTCCATTTCCCAATGGACTAACATTATCTGCAGTTCTCCATTTTAAGTACAGAAAGACATCCTTCCAACCAAACATAAAATAAAACCTTTACTTCATAACTAGTCTAAAATCTCCACAAAACAGAGACAAACCTCAAGGAGAGAGCCCTCTCTGATCACAACTGGGTTAGAAGTTGTAATCCAAAGATTGGTTAGTGGTTACCCTGGTCGTACTCCCTTGGGAGTCATAGGGAACAACCTAGGTGTTAACAGGGCGCAAGGAGGAAAGTTTATGCATTGATTTTTGATGGGATTTTTGCCTATTTTTGCCCAAATCAGGATCCTAATTCTTCTCTTGTTTGTTTTTCAAAGATTCCTCAAAGCAAGATGGTCATTACATGGTGTGAACGGAAGCATGAAGAGGAGGATATGATTTCCTTACATGATTCAAGTACGGTAACTGCATTGCAGAACTGTGGCTTGCTCAAGTTCTTCCACATATCTAGCATGAGGCAACAAATCAACTTGTTGTAATATCTTTTGAATGCATGGGATCCTACCAACCAAGTGTTCCAGATTAGAGGTAAATACATTCCTTTCACTATTGAGGATGTCTACTTTCTTACCAGTTTTTCAAGGCGTGGTGCCCCTCTCTCACTATCGGGTTACGCCTGTGGGGGCGAATCCATGAGGGATTACATTCACCAATACTGTAGAGATGGATCTCAGCCAAGCAGGGATGGAAAGATCAATATTAGAGACATTAATGACCGGTCCCTGATGTCTATCTTATTCACCTTTGCTAGATTGGTTGGCAGCGCAGCTCTTCACTTGGCCAACAGGTCCTATATGCAATATGCCTTGGAATTCCTTTAACCAAAGGTATTCAACTGGTGTGATGCAGTTCTTCCAGTGATAAAAGAACAGCTCACCAAGGTGAAGAATGGAATATCCAAGAACTTTGGTTATGGTTCTATTATGACCGCTTTCGCCTTGGAGAAAATCCCACTGATGCAACCAAAATACATTTCACTCGGACTCCTAGCACTGACAGAGTGACACATGCTGGTCAATCACATATTTCATTCTCTGATTCCTTTTTCGAGTGGTTCAACCGTCAGCAGATGGTTTATGTCGAGTATCCATATGCGGGGATGGATTTCTGTGGTGACCCAGATTTGGTGCTACTGGATGGAAAGTAGTGGGGTGTCATAGGTAAAAATCTCTGACCATGTCTCTGTTTATTGTTTTTATACTGTTCTTGAATTTTTTAAATGTTATCAAGACTAATCAAACTCATGTATTCATGCAAATATTGGACCAGTGTGACCAGCAGTGCGCCCAAGGGTAGCAACTACCATTCCAGTAGGAGAGGCTGTAGGGAGGGCTATCCTTCACGATTTGGATGTACCCAAGACCCTTACAGTATTCCAGGATTAGATCGAGGGCCTCACCCTTGGCATTCTAGATGTGAGGAAAAACGGGTTACCTTTGAGATTGCAGCACCATATTACTGGTGTGTTGAGTTGATGGACTAGGCTCCTATGTATGATCGCACAGGCGATGACTTGTTATCACCAGCACCATTAGTCTAGGGTGCTTTCCTACATTTTTATGTTTTTGGTTCGTGTGACCAATTTTGTCCTAGACACAGAACATTTTGTAAAAGCTATAAACAGTTATATATATTTTTGATTTTTGGAGCTTTTATTTTGGTTAAGTTATATGATCATGACGCAAATGTTGATGAAATTCTTTTCTTTTATAAATGTTGCAAATTTCTATGTAACACATAATTTGCTAATGAATCAGTTAATGTGTTTAAGCTTCTAGAAATGTTTTGATATTGAATAGAATCAAATTTCCTTTCCAAAATCCTGACCCTTACGAACATACAATATATAGCTAGATTTCGAATGGAATAGATGTCTGTAAGTTGTAGGATGACATGTTGCAAGTCTAGCCTGACAACAAGTCAGCGTATGCTATGTGCGATGGCATCAAAGAGAATTTCTATCAACATGATATACTCAGCAATGTTGTTCGTTGATCGACCAATACATACCCCTCTAAAACTCACTAACTCGATGCCTAGATCAAAAATGGCCCTGGCTACAGAAGATAGGCTCTGCGAACTACGACTAGCTATGTCGGCATATCCAACAAACGATTCCAATAAGTTCGACATCTGCAAAAAATCTAAAAGTGGATTACCTAACCAAAACGATCACTCATGATGAAAACAAAAATGTAACAAAGGCATATGAAGAGGTTACTACGCTTAGTCAAGCATAGTAATGCTTAAGGTAAAACCTGTTTCGGGGGTTGCGATAGTGGAATCCGATCATAATCTACTAGCTCGTAGGCTCATTTTGCTAATACACACTTAACAATGTAGGGACCCATCCACAGAGACTGGAACTTACCTGTTCCCAATTTATCAGATTCCTGATCGTAAAGTAAGACCAGGTCACCTTCCGAGAAGACACAGGGCTTGATATTCTTGTCAAATTTCACCTTGGCTCGTTTCTTATGTGCTTCATTAGCCAAGGTGACGTCACGACGGGTTTCATCCAGTTGGATTAGTTCCAAGAAACAAGCCTTTTCCTCTGAAGTTCTGGGGAGAAGGTCGACTGCAAGCTTGAGAGATGAAATTTCGCATTGAACTCGTAAGATTGCTTCCAGGCCATACACTAGCTGAAATGGTGTGAATCCATTTGCATTTCTTACTGATGTTCTATATGCCCACAAGGCTGAGTAAGGGATTCTAAACCCCTAAAAGTGTTTTTTCAGACCCTAAAGGAACAAGGTCAGCTGATTACATCATTTCCCAGAAGTTCTCCCTAAAAAACTGCTCATAACTGGTCAAAACTGGACCATCTCACCTGCTCCATGGTCAGGATGCGATGCATCTCATCCATTGCACATGGGGGTGCGATGCATACTAAAAATCCCTTCTGTAGGGTGCGATGGGTGAGATTAGACAAATGGTAGAGGTATTTTGCTAGGTGGAAACCTAGAGAATCTTCTAGAAACTGCTCATTTGACATTTGCCTCTCTCAATTCGCACAGGGATGAGTAAAAGATCATGAAATCTCCAAGTGGAACCAAGAACTATCAGTGAAATGAAACTATTCAAAATCCCAGAAGTTGACTCACCCACCTTCAAATATCTATATATGGATCCCTCATCCTAGAGATCCAGAGGTTAGAATTTTGTATTTTTGTAAGGAAGTGTTGTTGCTTTCTCTGTAAAACATTGTAGTGTTGGGTGATCTAGATTTTCATGAGCTGAAGAGGGCTTTCATGTTGGGAGGATGGCACTGGGTCAGACCACTGGGTTGTAATCCTCTCTTCTACTACTTCTATCAATAAAGCTATTTGAGTTTTCCTCCATATTCTTGTATATTTCTAAATCTTGTATTGGTGTATGCATTTGTATGGTCAATATACATTTGATCCTATATTGTTTATGATTATAGATCTCTATGATTTGATGGTATTATGTTGCTTTGACTCTACAGGTGTTATTTGAAGAGGGACAAGTGAGAAAAGAGTGGCGAAGCTTTGTCAAAGGGGGGAGGAAACAAGCAAGGAGCCAAGCGAAAGACTGAGGTTGTTATTCTTTGCTTCTCTCTCATCTATTTCTCGTAAATGAAAACACAAGTAACTTTAGTTTGTTTGTTTCTGGGATAGCTACCCATCTTAGTGGGACTAGAAGCTCTGAATGGACACTAGCTTTCTTAGTAACAAAATGGCGACTCCACTGGGGAGCAAATATTTTGATTGTTAGTCACTTTTGTTTTCTTTATAAACTATAGGCGGAGCCTGAAGTTAACCCAGCTAGCCTTCGAACTGCTTCTGCTATGCAACTGCAAAGTAGATCAACACTACTTCAGTCAATCTCTGGGTTAGTTTATGAACTAAACATCTGACTTGCAAATGTCCTAAGTGCCCTCGTGGTATCTCAAATAACCTCATTAGATCAGCCCCTATTCTTTGTGTTTACTGCCTATCATTAGGTCAGCCTAAATCCCTAAACTAAGCTGCAAACTATCAGCAAAAACCAAGCTCAGTGTCATCCTTGGACCATCGCACTGTCTATCATTGGTAGTCTGGATGCATCACACCTCCCATGTGCTATAGGTTAGATGCATCCTTGTTTCCCTATGTTATAGGTGCGATGATTAGGTGAGACTCTTTTTGCCTCCAGATTTTGGTTTTCTCTTCATTTTCTTCAGCTTTACTGAGTAGTTTTGTTGTCTGTGATTAGTATATCATTGTTGAAACACTCTTCCTTTGCATTATTTAGCCTCCATTGATAAAAAATAGGCTTGGATCAAAAATGGCCTAGGCTGCAGAAGATAGGCTCCATGAACTACGACTAGCTCCATCGGTGTATCCAACAAATGATTACAATAGGTTCGACATCTGCAACAAATGTAAAAGTGGATTACCTAAACAAAATGATCACTCTTGATGAAAATAAAAATGTAACAAAACCATATGAAGAGATTACTATGCTTAGTCAATCATAGTAATACTCAAGGTACAATCTGTTTCGAGGTTGCGACAGTGGAATCCCATCATAATCTACTAGCTCGTAGGCTCCTTTTGCTAATACACGCCTAACAACGTAGGGACCCATCCACAAAGACTGGAACTTACCTGGTCCCAATTTATCAGATTCGTGATCGTAAAGTAAGACCAGGTTAGCTTCTGAGAAGACACGACGTTTGACATTCTTGTCAAATTGCGCCTTGAATAGTTTCTTAAGCACTTCGTTAGCCAAGGCGGCATCACGATGGGTTTCATCTAGTTGGATTAGTTCTAAGAAACGAGCCTCCTCTTCTGAACTTCTGGGGAGAAGGTTGACCGCGAACTTGAGAGATGAAAATTTTCACTGAAATGGTCAGATCGCTTCCAAGACATACACCAGCTAAAAGGGTGTAAATCTGGTTGCATTTCTTACCAATGTCCTATATGACAACAAGGCCGAGTACAGGATTAGGTGCCAATTCTGTTTGTGGACTACAACCATCCTTTGCATCATGCACCTCAAGACTTTGTTGATTGCCTCAACTTGTCCGTCAGCTTGCAGATAATACGGAGTAGAACTGTCGTGATACAGTTCTAATTTGGCAGACAATTCAACCATCATGTGTTTGTGGAAATGCGATCCATGATCTGTGATTATAGCTTGTGGAACACCAAATCTAGGGACTACATGATTGAAAAAGAAAAGAGCATCCATTTCGTTGCTCTTGTTTAATGTAGGCATCACCTTGGACAATTTTGTAAAATAGTCAGCTGCGACTATGATATACCCATGCCCCCGGTCGAGGTGGGGTTACATGTCATGAAATCTATTCCCCATTTGGTAAATCGCCCAACAGCAATTACTGAATGCAGAGGCACGGGTGGTATTCTGGTTTTGCGGTCGAATATTTGACAAGCATCGCAACTTTTGACTATGGTTATGCAATCTTTGAACATTGTTGGCCAGAAGTAACTTGCTCATAAAATCTTTTGTGCCGTAGCGTAACGAGATTGATGCCCCCCACACACGCCTGAATGATAACCATTCAAGACCTTTTCGGCCTCCTCATGGGTGAGGCACGTTCGCAGAACTGTATTGATACCACGACGGTAAAGTGTATCACTGATGATCATGTAGTCTTTTGCTTGGTATCGAGTATGTCATTGTTCTGAGTGAGAGGTATTAGGCCTATATGTTTGGGTCTAGAGGTAGATGATTATATCTCCATACCACAGATTTCTTATCGATATCAAAAAAAAATATTCATCCATGATTGATGCTTTGGATATTTAATCACTAGACAATGATGGGAAGTTGCATAGTAACTCCACGAAAACTAGAGATTTCTTTGATTTGGATTTTATGAATTCTAGATCAAACTCTTGCAAAATTGCTATCTGTTTCAAATATTTCCCCCAAGTAATTGATGCAACAGAATGTAAGTCATAACATTGCAATTTGACAAAATAGTAGTTTTGCAAAAGAGGATACAGTGTTGAAATCTTTGTACTGCTTGAACAGCTGCAAGAGCCAACTTTTCAACATACGAGTGCCTGCTTTCTGTATCATTTATGTTTCGACTTAAATAATAGACTCGATGTTCAATTCCATTGTCTTCTTGTACTAAAACCATTGCAATGGTCATATCTTCTACAACTAGATACAGGTTAGAGTCTTTTTGATAATCATGAGTGTACATTAATGATGCTCTTATTAGGGACTCCTTTAGAGCATTAAAGGAAGCTTGCACGACCTGATCCCAGTTAAAGGGCACTTCTTTTTTCAAAAGACATGTATAACCTTTAGCAAGTTCTGCATAATTTGGAATGAAACTCCTCAGAAAGTTTGTTTTCCCTTGAAGTTTCTGAATCTGAAGCAAATTTGAAGTTGGAGGCATATCGATGATTGCCTGAACCTTACATGGATCAAGAAGAATCCCATCCTTTGAAACCACAAAGCTAGGTAAATGAACAGAACTGACACAAAACACACACTTGTGTGGATTTATTCATATCTTGTGGTATTGGCAACGTAGAAATATAGCTCTCAAATGCTGCAAATGATCAGTCTACTTTCGTGAATGAGCCGGAAGATCATCAAGATATGGTTGAATTATGTTCTTGATGTCGTGGAAGGCATAATTCATAGCCCTCAGAAAAGTTGCGCCTATGTTCTTTAAACTGAAAGGTAAATTGCGATACGGGAATGTGCCCCACAGACATATAAATGCAGTCTGTGACTGGTCTTGTGGGTGGATATTAATTTTATTATACCTGGAAAATCCATCCATCAATGAAAATATTTCGTATCTAGCACATTCATAAATTATCTGGTCGATGAAGGGTGTAGGGTTGTTGTCCTTGGACAAGCTTGATTTACGTCTCTGTAATCAACACACACTCTAATCGTTCCTTGTTTTCTCATCACAGGAATGATGTTCGATACCCAATCAGTTAGAGGAACTAGGTAAATGAGACCAGCATGTAAACGTCTTTCAACTTCTTCCTTGATGGCAGCGACTTTCTTCAGGTGCACCTGTCAAAGCCGTTGTCGTACCGATTTGACATCTGGATACATCTTAATTTTGTGTTCAATTATACTCGAGTCAATGCCCGACATTTCTTCACATGACCATGCAAAGACATCTTTGAACTCACGAAAGAGAGCGTAATATATTTCCAGTTCTGAAGAAGAACAAGATTTGCTGACATGAATATTCTCTACTACATCTGGTTTGGTCGAGATATTTATGGCAATAGTTTCTTCAATATTGGACAGATTTCTCTCAGAATCCACCATATTTACAGTATTTGATAGAAAATAAAAAACTGAAGGATGATTAAGATCGCTGGAACAATCTTCGTTGTAATGCAAAAGATGGGAAAGATGGTGGTAATCTTCCCATGGTGCCTCTCCTATCATCATTGACTGAATGATTCCTTCGTCTGTAGAATGTACATGCGACCAAGGATCTGAATAGGTGCCATATTCCTTAGGCCTATCTATCCAAACACTCGATGAGTGTTGATTGGAGTTTGCCCTCTAGGCCAAGAAAATTGATTGCTACAATATTTCTATTGGGCTTGGAGGCAATACCTGGCAACGATCCATGCTAACATCATGTCTAGAAATCTTCTGAATCATTGTAGATATAGAAGATACCATGTTGTAGGTTTCCACAGTGGCCACTTCCGCCAGATTATTTCGAGGCAGTAGGGCAAAATTACCCATTAAGGTAGGGTCTTTTAGGAGGCGTACTCTGATATTTTGAAACAATTTAGAGCTTCCATGGATCAATGGAATGCTTCTCGTAACTTGTGAACTGTTGGGGAGGAAGGTTTGTTGATCAATGATTGTAATTCCTCCTTGAAAAGGAAATGCAATCTTTATAAAGTACATTGACACAACTGCATCCATAGCATAAATCCAGGGCCTTCACAATAGGATATTGTAATCGAGGTTTCCATCGATAACTTCGATGTCAATTTCTATTTTCATGCCCCCCAGTTCAACTTGCAAGTTACTTAAGATCCTGTATGGGGTGTATGTTCATCCATCGAGTGCTTTTAACATCATTGATGATCACGACAAGGGTGGTGAGCCTAAAGTTTTCTAGCAAGTCATTGACATAATGCATGTAAATGCTCCCTCATCAATAATTGTTCGATGAACAGTTTTGTTGAGGGCTTTCACTTGAATGAGGAAGGCGACTTGAGATGGTAAATAAGGTTCATATCCTTTATGATTAAAGGCCACTAGATTGGAATCCGTTGGGTCAATCCCACCTATTACTGATAATAGAGCCTGCTTTTGGGAGGGGATATTTTGTAGTACTTCAAGTGTCAACATAGCGGATGACGATTGGGCTAGATCCTCCACTATATTATAATTTTGTACTACTCTGGCACGAGGATTAAATGTTGATTTGCGTACTACTCCCTTTGGCAGCTTTATCGTTAGCTCAAGAAAGATGGGTGGCACAACTTCAGTCGAAGTTGTTGTTGAACTACTAGGTTGATCAGTAGCCTTGTTGTTCAACAGCTATGGATTCCTATAATCTTTATTCCTTGTTGATATCAAAGCATCATTATGTTGTTTTGAAATGGATAACATAAGCACTTGTGATGGGGAAGCATTGTCGCTGGCAACTAGATTGGTTTCTGGGTTTGGAAATGGATCAGTCAATACCACTGAGGTTTTTGAACTCTTGAAGAACTTCTTAATCTAAGCTTTATGTGAACAATCTCTTGTCCAATGGTCCTCATCACATATGAGACATCACCGATTAGGTTTTCTTTGCCCATAAGGGTTTTAAGAAGATCTTTTAGTAGATGAATCATCCTGTTTCTTCTTTTTTCCTTTATTTTTTTTCTTTCCCCCTGGTTGCTTTGGTTCTTTGCCTTTGCCAGTGGACATGACATTAACATCCGACACAGGAAGTTTGTCATTTTCCGTTTTACTAGAAACTACAAGGGCTTTCCTAGATGAGGCCTTTGCAGTTTACGTACTGGCGGTACCAATCACGCTGTCGCCGACATGAGAGTCCTTGTTCAATTTAGGAGGAGGAGGAATGGAAAACATTGGTCTAGGAGCATCAGCGATTTTGTCATAGAGCATGTCAGACTGAGTATAGATCAAGTCTAGATATTGCGCACTAGCAATGACTTGCTCTTCACTGACAACTCCTCCCTTGGCCAGATCTTTTGTAATAGAGGGTAACAATGACTTAATAAACCATTCAGCTAATAGTTGATCAGGAACATATGTCCTTACCATTCTACGACGATGTCACCACTCACGAATATGATCAAATATGTGAGTGGCTGTCATCTGCTTAAAATTGGTAAGAAGCTCTGTTCCTATTGTGTACCTTATGGGTAACTGAGAATGGGTTAAAAAGGTGGTGGCAAGGGCACTGAAGTTATCAAATGAAGCCCTAGGTAATTCGATGTACCATTTTTTTGCTAGACTAGTTAACATTCATTGAAAAGGGTAAAGCCTAATCGAATCATCATTGAGAGTGTTGGACGGACACCACAGATGAAAGGTCATCACATGATTCGATGGATCTTCACCTGGATTTCCATTGAACTTAGGAATATCTTATGGAAGTTTATGTGGAATCATCGACAACCATGGGGCATAAGCAATTGGATCATCTGTTACTCGATTCAAATCTGGTAATTCTAAAGTTGCTATGAAAGGAAACTGTTGATTTAAGTTTGGCGAAGCATACCTAGAATA
This sequence comes from Pinus taeda, assembly GCA_000404065.3. NCBI lineage: Eukaryota > Viridiplantae > Streptophyta > Pinopsida > Pinales > Pinaceae > Pinus > Pinus taeda. Next base: position 203,135 of record APFE031317877.1, on the reverse strand, counting down.
AGATGGGATCACATGAGCTGTGGGTCTTTGCATACCAGCATAATGTATTTGATGCTGATAACTTGGATAGGATTGATGGGCGTAACCATTGTAATATGATTGTTGGTAACCGTTTTGAATATACGGCTACCCATTACCTACAAAGCTTTGTTGCTCATGTCCTTAGTAAGCTTACTAGAATTGTGGTTGTGGATATTGCACTAGCCATGGCTACGAGACCATTTGTTGTCGTCTAATACTAGATGTTTGACCAAGATGAGGGGTTATAGTACCCATTTGAGCCTGAGGCGCTATAGTTAAGGAACCACTAATCAACAGTTGTGATTGAGTCGCGAAGACAAGATGTTGTTGTATTACAACTTGAGAGACTAGAGATTGGCATACAACAAGCAACGTTTGTACTTGCAACACCGTTACAATAGCCGGTGTAGTGGGAATGTTTGACACAGTATGATTTTGTTGTATTGAATATACAACTCTCAGTTTTTGAGGCAGTATTGGTACCCAACCACTAGATGCGATTCCACCTTGACTTGAATTCTGTTACGAATTCGCATATGGTTGTTCTCCCGGAGGGAACAATGAAAAGGCATACTGCCCCCCATATGGCGTAAATCTAGTGTTCAAACGGAAAATTGGTCTTTCGAGACTAAACTGCCAAAATTGATACTGTTGTGAAGGATCAATTTGCTGAGACTCAACATAAGAAATTCCAGATAAGGTTTTCGATGAACAAATAGGAATAGACTATACTGTCAAAACAGTCCCTGGGTGGACTCCATCTGATGGTTGAGAACTAGTTGGGATAGATGGTACACCAGTGAACATTGTCGGAGTGGTAGCAGTAGGTTCTGTTGTTGCTATATCGGATGACACAATCCTAGATGTCGATGGTTGTTCAAACATATCGTGTCTATCCAAAATATTTCCTATTGATTCTACAAGAACTTGCGATGAAGGGTGACTAACTTCTGTAGTAGAAGGATATAGGTGGATCCCAGTTAAAAAATGCAATGGAGTACTAGATGGATGATCCTCCACAATCTCTTCTGTAGCAATCAGCCCGTTGGTAGAGGTAGACCGTCAGGACTATAAAATATTTCTGGAGCCAAAGAAGGTATAAACTCTGTAGCGACAGATGCTGGAGGGGTGACACCCTCTGAATCAGCCCTAGATGGAGCTGGTTCAAAAATAGAAGTCTTTGCCACTGCACTAGGATTAGTTCTAGTGTCCTCTTGTAACTGTGGAACTTCTTCTGTAGAGGCAGGGATACTAGACATAGTTGGAGTAACTGAAGTCTCTGAGGATGTTGAAGCACAAGTTTCAAATAAACGAGGAGACTTTGACCCAGTTAAACGAGATCGCTTGG